>JAHWFP010245511.1:0-16872 GCA_023313725.1 Lithobius niger | reverse complement strand
TTTACAGCGATTTATGTCTATTTATTTCTCCTTTATTGAGCCTTATGAGTGTATGATTTGTCTTCTCTCTCCATTGCCTATGGCCGAGCAGATTTCAGTCGAATGGAGTTCTGGTCATGGTTGTGACCTTAATAAAGGGTTCAGTGAGTTATCTTTATGCCAGTGGAGGACGTGGAGGATTAAGGCGCTATGCAAGTGATCTGGGGGTGAACTGGGTAGCCGGTTCGAATCCAGGTCATGCCACTCCGACGAAACGTAAGTGCATAACGGTAGCATACTGAACTACGTTATTTCTAGTGTGTAATTTTTGCTGTTGGCTAATTTTCAATTTTCCTTAATATTATTTACAGCGATTTATGTCTATTTATTTAAGCTTCTACTTGGTACTGTGGGGAAATTGACAGTGTTGTTTAAAAATTGGCCATAGCGAAGTCAGTTTTGGGTGACTTAGCTAGTTGTATTTTGTACAACTTGCTTTGCTTTGATGTGTTTAAAACATTGGGTATTGTTGCTAAGAATCACGAGACCCTGCAAGGTACTTGGTGCAAAGTTAAAATTATAACGTTAAAGCGTAGTTTAAAGAAATGCATTCTTACAGTAGTTTAACTGATTTTGAATCTTTTTCCTTCCATTTTTATGAGTGAGGAGGAGGTGTTACTTTAAATTCAGATCAGGAATGGGGAGATAGTAGCTATACTGACACGTTCAGTTTTGAAAGCTTAAATTTAGGCAACTTGGATGTAACTGCAGAACATGTAGCTGCTTCACGTTTGCAAAAGTTTGAAGAGTTCGACTCAGAACTTAGTTGATATTATATATCAAGCATAGGTAAAAAGAACTATGGCTTATTACGAAACTTGCTTCGCCTGAAGCTCCATGAGACTTAACGCTTGCTCGTATAGACACCATGTTGAAAGAAAAGATGGACCCTAAGCCGATCTTCATAAGTGAGTGCATGGCCTTTCAAAAGAGAGACCAGGTGCATGGTGCAAGTATAGCTAGATACATTAGCAAGTTGAAGCATCTAACAATTTATTGTGAATTTGGTGATTCCCTTACAGATGCTTTGCGTGACCGGTTTGGAGCCGGGTTGTGTAATTTGGAAATGCAAAAAGAGCTAATGACTGTGAAACCTGCAGAGCTTACTTTCGACAAGGCCTATGAAACTGCTCTTGCTTTTGAGAGGGCAGAACTAAATGTACAAGGGTTTTAGAGTTCCTCTACTCCAGGTCTAAGAAAGACATACTGTCTTTTTCTTGCAGATTTTCTGGTCACGTTCATTCTGAGTGTGCAAGTAAAACAATTGCTCAGTTTGGGTTATTAAGGACATTTCAAATTTGAGTGTAAGTCTGGAAAGACAGGCACCACTAGCAGTGAATTACCTTCGGCATCTAAATCCAAAAAGGTATTATCTTTAGAACAGAGTAAGAAAAATTTCAAATATGGTAAAAAGAAGAAGGCACCATGTCATTGAAGATTGTGAAAATTCAATTTCTGGCACCACTAGTTGTGATTAGTCAGGGACAAGTCTGATTTCTTCAACTCACAATTTGACAAGTTCTGAAATGAATATTACCAAATGGATTGTGCACTGTTCCCTGTATAGTCACGTATTACCATTGAAGGTTGACTCTAGGTGTGATAGCACTTATTCCCTATTGACTGGTTTAAATCATATTTTCCAACATTGAATTAAGCCCTATTTCTATTACTTTACCGTAGTGGATGGGTGAAGTTTTAAATTAGGCCAAACTGGATCCATGAATGCCATTGTTGCATTTGGAAATCATCCGACCTTGCTTGGCAAAGCCTGGATAAGAAAGTATAATCTATCCTTAAGTCCATGCTTAAACATGGAAGTCACTGAGGGAGAATTTGTTACAGTCAACGAATTTTGTTCTACAATGAAGTTTTATAATGGTTTCCCAACTATTTAAACTTGGTCTTGGAACCTTCAAAGACTTTAAGGCCCAAAAGTCAGCGTGCAAATAGTTGGTGACTATAACATTATGGTCAAGCCTGTGTTGGAGATACATTATTTTTCCGTTCTGAGGGCTGAAGAGCTTTTTAGTGGCTTTCTGGGTATGCGAAATTATCACTAATTGACTTGTCTGACGTTTTCCAAATGGAGATGGATGACTTCCCATAACCTGTGTTACCATTAACACCTGCAAGTGCTCCTGGAATATTCCAGAAACGGATGGAACATGACTGTCCTAGATAGAATTCCCGAGTCCAAACCTTATTACGACAATGTCCTAGTAGCTGGTAAGGGCAAGGAGCACGACGTCACGTTATTCAAAGTGTGCTCTACTTTGCAGAAAAGTGGAGTCACAGCGAAGAAGGCCAAATGCAAGCTGAACAAGACTGAACTTAAATGCCTAGGTTTTCAAATTGACAACGATTATATGATGGTATGTGCAATGTCTCTGAAGTTCTAGTTGCTATCAGATTGATGCCAGACCATCAAAATGTAAATCCGCTTAAATCTTTTTTAAAGTTTTGTTAATCAATACTCCAAATTTGTGCCACATTTGACAACAATTTTGGTTCCGCTAAACAAGTTACTGGGTTCAAAAACACAGTGGCTTTGGACAAAACAGTATTTGCAGGCGTGGCCAATGCTAAAAGTGCTTTTCTGGATGCAAAGCGCGGCATTATAACTCCCAACTGAAACTTAAATTAGTTTGCGACGCATCTCTAGTAGGTCTAGGCGTGATGTCGATGTAGGCTGTGCCTAATTGGGAAGACTGCCCTATTGCTTTTGCATCAGGAGCACTGAGCAAAGCCGAACTTGGCTATTCCCAGTTCGACCGTGCGGCATTATCGATAGTGTTTGTGGTATAGCGTTACCATCTTCACGGGCAAAACTTCACACTGCAGGCTGATCAGAATGCCCTACTCCTACTATTTATAAAATAAAGTAGGCATCCGCACTATGGCGGCCGCATGTGTACAGCATTGGGCACTACTGTAAATGCCTATGATTTTGAATTGCATCATATTCATGGTAGGTTCGAGCCTCTGTCTTACAAGCTTCTACCCGTAAAAGTTACTGGTTCAACTGATACGAATCTGTAGACGATAGAATCGTTATTGGTTCTGAGCTACCAACTTGAAAAGTTGACTTCAAAGGATAGTGTTCTGCCCCAGGTCTATGGTTACAGCAATGATGGGTGACCGCTCAAAATTGCTAATGTTGAATTAAAGCCATATTTCTCTAGAAGGAATGAGTTGTCACTTGACCATCGAGCTATTTTTTGGAGCCATAGGCTTATTGTTCCAAAAGAAGTACGTTCTCATGTCCTGTCGGAATTGCATACAGGGCATTGTGGAATAGTACGTACCAAAGCACTTACCCATTCGCATGTTTGGTGGCTTGGCATTGACACTGATTTTGAGTCTCGTTAAAACTTGCGAGCTATGTCAGTTAAATTGCGACGGTGAATAAAAGGCAGAAAGCATGTTTGGGAGAGGCCAGCAACTGTGTGGAGTCACCTCCATGTTGAATTGCGGGTCCTTGTAACGGCAAAATGAACCTAGATGCACGTTTACAATTTTCATTCATACTCAAAACGAAGTCCACTATACGTGCGAGCATTATTTGTAAATTCCGTGGCTTATTTGCTACACATGGATTTTGCAAAACATTGGTGTCAAACAATGAACCTAATTTCGTTTCTAGCAAATTCACACAGCATTTAAAACGATGTGGCATCACAAACGTTCCTTTCTTCCCGGCGAGTAACGGCACTTGCGAAATACAATTAATTTGTTTAAGAGATCATTAAAAGCTAGATTAACCTGCAGGTTTAAGTCACCATGAAGCTGTCTTACTTTATTTAATTTCTGCCCGTATTTGCTCGCACAGAACAAATCAAAAACCGCCGTGGAAACTCTTTCTCAGGAGAAGCACGCGTACGAGGTTGCACCTTTTATTACTTAATACCCAGGACCAGAATAAGATTGTCAGCATAAACCACATTTGCATAAATGTTTTCGTTCTTTCGAAATTAACCAACCTGTGTGAGTGCGTAACTTTCATTCAGGAGGCCAATTTTACTGGCCGCCGGGAATCGTGAAGTCAAGAATGGGTAATTTGCAATATCAAGTCGCCATGTACGACAAGAATTATGTTATGGAAGCACTTTGACCAATTAAAGGAAATCATTATACCATCTGTTGTTCCCCAAAATGACATTGGTACATGTGACCCTCTCGGTGCAGATTTTGCGCCCAATTTATCAAGTGCAAACCGTATTCCTGGTGTTGGAACCGTTCAGCAACTTGTTTCATTTCCAAGGTCATGTGCCTGAATTTGCCAACATTAATGCGTACATTGCCAGTTGGTATGTTCGACTTGGAGCGTCCACCATTTCTTACCATACAAAGAGGTGTGGGATGTCGATCTAGTGTTGGTGGTGGACCACCAGTTTTGTCCCTGCAAGTCTCAACTGATTGACGATCTAGCACTACTGTTGTCAACAACACGCCGTCATTTGCGTGTCCCTCCAAACTTAGTAGGGTGTCGCATGAAGTTCGGAGGAGTTAGTCCGGCTATCAGGGCACCTCAGCTCTCCAAGTTTTAGTTGGATAGCCAGGGTCTAGGGGAGTGGAACCATATTATTTTATTCATGAATTAATTATGGTTTGATTATGGTTTAAGTCCATCCTGTCTCCTAACTTATACATGCTGGTCATTATTTTGTACGCATTGATTTTTTTTGGAGCGGCACTGTTTAGTGTGTGTAATTAATTAGAGTGTTGTCTAATTATATTATTCATATATTAGATACCAAATTTATTGGGTTAACTAATATAATAATTAGGTTAATGAATTTGTTATGTTCTTGTTACAAAAAATTGGTTTGTAGTGCTATTCCTGAATTATAGCTGATTACAATGGTCTGGGGGAAGGGAAGTATTACTATTTACGGATATTATGGTACGAAGTGAGTGAGCATGAAATAGTGCATGTAAATGAATTTGCACTCATCCTTCTTATTTTTTTTTAGGGAGGATGAGTGTAGTGTACGTTAGAGGCGCAAAGCTTATTACCATGATTGTAATTGTAATCACCTCCATTTGTACGGTGTAAGGTGCTTTAAAACTACTTTTTGGTGGAATGGTAGTGACAACCTGAAAACACCCCCCGCCCCAAAGAACTCAAACCTCACCGTCTTAGAGTGAAGGTTCTTTTAAAAATACGTATTCGGAGACGTCTTTCTTTAACACCCCTTTTGCATCGAGATTCTACAGTAAATTATGATGAAGGCACAGTTTGCTGTTGTGTTCAAACCCCTGATACTGTCACTCCCTTAAACAAGCCGAGGTGACAGGAGATTACGCCTTTCTAGAAAGTTTACTAAAAAAAAACTTTCTAAGCTTCAATTTGAAGCTGTTAGTATCAATAGCAGCTTGCATAGTATTTTCCACTAAAATTTCTAGAAAGGCATTAGCCCCTGGCTCCTCGGCTTGCTTGTCATTTATGTGCCGACTTTGTCAAGGGTTTGGACATGCAAGCAAAGAGTGCCTTCATCATAATTTACTGCAGAATCTCAATACACAAAAGGGATTTAAAAGAAACGCATCTTTGAATGCTTTTTAGGACATTTTTTAATCAACCTTGTCCTTTCGTGAAAAACAAAGTGCGTTTTTCTTACAACTGGTAACTTGTCGTTGCGGATAATTTTTTTAACTTGGCTATAGGAAATTATCTGCTGGCAGTGTCCATTATATGTATAAGAAAATCTTACTTTTTTGATTTTTTTTCGGAGGGGGGGTGGAGTATTTTTTCAACCTTCAGTGGGGGGAGTCAAGATTATTTCACTGGGGGTCCCCAGGAAGGCCAACAGAAGCGAGCAAAGCACAGCATGCTGAGCAGAGGCTTGGTCTCCATATGAAGAAGATGCGATATCGAATCGCGTTGCAGACCTACATACAAGTAAAGACTTAAAAAAAGAAGGCCCCCTCAAGGGTACGTCCTGGAACGAAGGGGTAAAGGTAAAGACAAAACACCTAGTAGAGCTGCTCACCGAAGTATTTAATAATAAAAAAATAAAAAAATAAAAACAGAGAAAAACTCGTACATTTTCTGTGTCACAAGAACGGGTTCTTAATCACAGGATGCTAAATACAAAAGTTCCAGCCAAGTTTTATTATGTCCACTCCAGAGCTACCTAATAGCCTCCAGTCAAGGCTGCTGAGTAAAGCTAGGAAACGAGCGATACACAAGTTGATGAAGCAATTTTTTAAGTTGACCGAATGCTAGTGTCACAAAAAATAGAGGCAAAGCTATTTAATGAGGGGAGAGGACAAACTTACTTTCGACTGGTCGTTCCCATGCCTTTGGCTCGGCTTTGATTCGGGAGGCGGGAGTGGACGACGCACGAGGTTTTTGTAAGGCCCACAAAGTGTTGGGATGTGAACGACTGTTGTTTCGTGCCCACTGGCTACGTGCTTCTACAGAAAAAAAAAAGGAAAATAAATACCAAACGAAGATTTAGCACATAAACGAAATGATACGATGTCAACCATACAGAAAGAGTTCGAGGATATAGCGAATTTGGCGTGCTCATTAGCCTTGAAAGTCTTAGATCCTTCACGTCATCCCCTTATACAGAAGTACACTTTTTCAATAGGCTATCTATCAGTTTCAGCAAAAACACAGCAAAAAAAAAAAAAAACTGTCAAATCACCTGCCGAATTTAAATTAGCTGTTTCGTTTGTTTGTGATACACGCAAGGGCGAATCCAGAACAATATATTAGAGAGCGCATCAGGGTGGTTTTTCTACGTTTTGACGTCCCCCTCCCCTAAATTTGGCTTCTTTTGGGGCCAGTTTCGGCACATTTGAAAAGTTTCATTAGCCTTGTCGGGGTCCATAGCCATCCTAGACAACTCCCTAGGATCTCCCCCTTGGTGAAGCCTACGTATTTTATATCACGGGAAATACGTGAATTGGAAGTGGTTTAGGGGATAAGAGTATTAGGGTTTGCGACACTCACTGGCGCGTCCAAGCGGGGCAAAAGGGCCAAAGGGGGCAGTGACCCCAAAACCGGAGTCCAAACCGGGGGAGGGGGGAGGAGTAACAGTGAAATTTGATCAAAGATAACAAATAAGGCACTCATCTGTTTCTGATCTGTTTCGTTAACGGTTTCTGATGTTAAATGTTTAGCCGCAGCGAGCGCAGCAGCACAAGCGAGCCAAGTCATTTGGGAAAAATAATCAGCGCAGAAAATTAAGACACTAATTAAAATTCGGAGAAACAGGATGCGAAACGGGTAAACACGTATTAAAGAATATGTTCCTGTAATCAAGAAACTCCAATTAGCTGAGTAAACCCCCCCCCCCCATCCCCCCACCCACCACCATCCTTCAAGTAATGAACAGTAATATGCCCATATTTCAACTTGCACTTTCCCACATTGGATTTCGCCTACCCGGTACTATAAAATGTTCGGGCCTTTCACATTCAGCCTCGTTCGGGGTCTTACATCTGCAAACCCCTTCTGGACAGGTTGCTAAACTTTCGTCTGTTATGTTTTAAGTTTGACTTTTCTAACTTTTTAAATTGTAGTGTCCTTTCACTTTGACATGTAAGTTGTTTTTTCTCACTTTTTTGACGACGGGATTAAGTGAATTCCAAAATGGTGTGCGACCATTGTATTATTGTGCAATTTTTGTAGGCGTTATTCTCTTTTAACCTAATTGGCCGAGGACTAGTGTAAATTTGAATGATATTGAAACTCATTAAACAGCAACCACCACAAAAGACAGAGCGTTGAAAATCAGTTAGTAATTGGAAACTTTATGGAAAAAAAAAACTGCAGTCTATAAGGACAGCGTGTCCGGCAGTGAAGCAATTCGCCGCCAATTTGATTCACTGCCTGGCTCATTAAGCATTTTAATGACTGTTTTTTTTTGCCCCGTAACATTTATATTTACTAATCTGGTTGTCATTATGCCTTAATTGGAAATTCAGTAAGGATGACACCAGTAAAAAAATCAAATGAAAAGCTGAATTTCTTAACAATCAATACAGATCCAAACTTATTTCCCATACCTTTTGGACTTAAATGTCAGACTACCTGAGCGTGAATTGAACCTTCGACCTTGTCAGTTGGGCTTAGCGGTAGACCTTCGGCCTTTGGTCTCTTGTGTGTTCAATTCCCGATCGGGCAGTCTGACATTTAAGTCCAAAAGGCACCGGAAATAAGTTTGCACACTGTAATCAAGCCGCTTTGGCTTTCGTAATGTATTTTCTTACTAGAGACACCTTTTTTTTTTGTTAATATTCATAAAGAAGTTTGTTTGAAACCGTCATCTTAGCTTTTGGTATTGTACGTAAGAGTAAGAGTGTTTTTTCCTTGGAATCTGTCAAGACTTAGGGTCGAGATCAAGGTTTGTGTAGACTGATGTAGGTCAAGGATTGCTGCCAACCACGTGGCTACAAGGTGAAGCCTCAAAACAAGAAGCAAGGTTTTTAATTATTTATGATATTAGACAGCTATAGTTTATTGCCTTTCGCTTCCGGTTTTTTTTCATAACGGAATATAATTTCAGGTCTGAATGAAACGAGAAATAAAGCTATGTTAGTTAAATCTCTAACGGCATCATACCTTCATCTTGATAGCCTTGAATTACGCGTGCCGCTAGTCTTGATCTTGTTGTTGGCAGGTGTGATCGGAAATGACGTTTCACATCCTTAACGCCTTGGTTAAAGGGGGATTGCCACGGAATGACAAGCTGCATAATTTAAAGCCATTTGCCGCTATCTAGTTCTGTCTAGCCCTTACATTCAACAAGCGAAGGAACACACAAATACATTTCTTTCTATGAAATAAAAGGCCACGTGCCGCCTTAGTTATTGAGTGTAAAGTTGGTGCGCCCACGTGCACCAGGAAGCAAGCGGTAAAATCAAGCTTAATGACATCACGGGCGCTTTTTTCTGCATATCAACCGTTTTGAAACGCAGATTTTGAACCACTAGGTGAGCGCCGTCTAGTAACAGTGATATCGTTAACCTTGACATCTTGCTCCCTAATGCACGTGGCCGCACCAAGTTTACGTTCAATAATTAAGGGGGCACGTGGCTGGTTTGTTGTGTAAAAAGAAATTTATTTACGCATTTCTTCGCTTGTTGAAATCAAGTGCTAAATAGAACTGAATAATGGTAGACGGCGTTAGATGCTGCAACCTGTCAGTCGGTGAATAGTTCATGCTTTCAATAAAATGATGAAAACTAACTTGAAAACACGGAGAAAGTCCCAGCACTGTTGGATGGCACCAACTGATTTGGCAGTCTTGGGACTTGCACCCTGTTTTTAAGCAGTTTCATTATTTTATTGAAAGTATATGGGCCATTAAGCCCTCATGTTTCAACATTAAGAAAGTTTTTGGGGATCGTTTTTTTAGTTTAGTCAGAAACACGATGTGAGTTGGCGTCCACTTGGCTTGGACGCTAGGGCGCTGTCCACTCGGCTGCCCTTTGCTAGTTGTGCTCGGGGGTTCCAGGGAACCCTTACAAAGCTCGCTTTCGTCGTTGGACTTAAGTTATTTTCGTTGTCGTGTCGGGCGTTCGTACAGGTCGTCAAGGTTGAGGTGTTTTAAACAATGGCGTGCACAGGGAGGGGGAGCAGAGGGCAGTGCTTCTCCTCTTTTTGGAAGAAATGCCCTTTTTGCACTTTTTTTCAAAAAATATGCCCTGTCTTGGAATTTTGTACCTTATAAATGTTGGCGTGCTCAACGAAACGAAGGGCATAAAGATGCAAAAAAGGCAAGAAGAAAGTCAGGGAAAGGTTAGATTAGGACATACAAGGGCAAAAGGGACAGTGACAAGGTAAACAGACTGCAAAAAAGAGCCTCACGACCAAAAAATAAGTTCCCAGAAAAATTTTGCTGAGCCTGCCCTTTTACTTGAACTTTTGCCCCTGCCCTTTCGGAAGTCTGTGCATGCTACTGGTTTTAAATATACGAATAGATAAGTTAGTTATAAGATCACTACCAGAGCAATGTTGTTGTTCTTCCATAGAACACTGACAATAACAACTTTTTCACCGCGGAATTCGTATGTGGAGCCAGTCGTTGAGCTAGCTGCAAGGGACACTGAATATACGAGGAGGTAAAAACATTAGCGTAGTGTTTGTCAAACCAATGCTGTGAGAGCGGTTTCTTGGGGCATAAAAATGCAGAATTTTTTTGATTTGTTGACGCTGTTGCAATTTTCAACAAGTGGAATCTTTTTTCTTTCGATTTACATTCTTAATATATGTTTCGAAGTATAAGGGATTGAAGAAATCAGGACGAAAAGCTAAATGGGCTCGAGAAGGGTTAAAACAAATACGGATGCAGACATATTTACGTTGCCTTCCGGACTTAAATGTCCAACCGCCGGAGCGGGAAATTGAACCCACGACCCTTTGATATCAAAGGGCGAAATCATACCACGAGCCATGCTGACACGGCCAAATGGAAACATCTATGGGATAGGCAGCATTTAACAAATTGGATTAGACAAAACTACGTTCTTTAGGCTTAAGAAATTGCTCTCACAGTATCGGCTTGACTAAAGACGCCGTTGTTCTTTTACTTCCATTTTCATCACGTGTCCCTTGCAGCTAGCTAAACGACCAGCTCCAGTTGCCAGCTCCGTGGCCAGAGCGTTATTGCTGCTGCTCTATAATTCTGGCTTGCTATCTGTTAAAGTAAAACACATCATCCACCAAATTCTAATAATAGCAGCCTACCAAGAACCACCAAGCTTCCAAAAAGTACACATCTTGCAGAGCAGTTATGTCAGATTCATTGGGGCACTGGGGTGTCAGATTCGATAGGCGTCTTGGTCCCGGCTGTATATCTCTGGCTTCTTACAGAACCGGGTTCGATCCTGGTGAAGAAAAGTATACCTATATGTACGGGTTTTTCTCCGGTTGTTTCCCGCCTGTTGCACGAGGGTTTCCTCCCGGTACTTCGGTTTCCTCCTTCAGGCGGCAAAAAACAACCAACATGGTGGTGGTATCTTCCACTTAACATCTGTCGCTTGGGCCTTCAAAAAGCTCTAAGCTTACTGGCTTACACCTTCTATTCTATTCTCATCTTGTGTTTGTCTTCTGTATCTACCATTTGAATCTTATACCGAATTCATTAAATTTTCTCCATGCATTCGATGCCTTATTTGTGCATTTAAGTTCGTACATCAATAAAAAAAATTGGTCAATAGGTTTCTGGGGTTTTGGCCCTCAAATTCCAAAGTTTACCACACATCCTGAACACTTACTATTCCACGCCACGAAAAGACTTAACACATAAAACGAGACCTGAAAGCACGCGTGTCATGTCTTTCTATTAATGGTTGAAGGTTGCTGGCACACAAATTCCAGGCATTTACACCGACCGTACGAGTTTCACGGCTTTTTGCACTGTTGTCTGTCTGTCTGTAGTCACTATATCTTCTGAGATTTACTTCAAATTTTCCACATGCATTCTACGTCCTATTTGTTGATTTAAGTGTTTAAATAAATAATACAAGGTATGTGAAGTCGTCATTTGTGGCTCCACAATGGCCGCCTTCAAGCTAGCGTCAATATGTTAGCCCTACCTAGTTTACCCTAATTCACCTAATAGGTTAGTCCAATTAATTGTATATAATACTATTGCATCACATGACTGCCTGTACCTATATGTATATATACCATCCCTTACAGGAAATAATGGGATGCAATAGTATTATATACTAGCTCATTAGTATTATGGACTAGCCTATTAGGTGAATTAGGGTAAACTAGGTAGGGTTAACATCATTGACGCTAGATTGAAGGCGGCCATTGTGGAGCCACAAATGATGACTCCACAGGACAACGGTGGTCCAACGGACTCGTACAGAGTGTCGAAAAAGTTTCTTCTCGTTTCACATGGTCTGGTATGGAATTCCCTTCCCGAGAACGTTGTCTCGGCTTGCTGCCCCCAGCACTTCAAGACCCTACTCAGGGCCTCCAAATGGCAGAATTTTTTTAAGCGTAAGGTCTTCCGCTGACTATAATTAACCTAGGACCAGTACAAGTGGCACCCTCGCTTCTGTCTTCCCACTCACTATCGTGGCTATTAATGACGTTTGATATATCAAGTCTTTTAGCTGTTGCATGTTAATTTCTTATTAATTTACCGGAATATTTTATGTCTGATTAATTTTGCGCATTATTTCTGATTAATTTACCGGAATATTTTATGTCTGATTAATCTTGAGCATTATTTCTCTTAAATCGGTCATCGTTTCTGAGCTGTGAGACAGCTCAGCCTGGTTGCTGGAGGTTTGCGGATCTGGTCGAACCCTTGGAAAGGGGATCTTGGCTAAGTCCCCGCCAGGATTGCCGGCCAGGGTCGTGTGAGAGGTTACCATGCTCTTTCAGCGGCTATGGTATGTATTCTGGCTAATTTTGGACAACCTTTCGGCGTCGACGATGATCGGAGGTTTCCCGGATCGAATACCCGGGCGGGCACCTCCCTTTACCAAATATTTCTTCTTGTCTAAAATCTGGTAATGTTCAAAATTGAGCCGGGTCAGCCATACAAGCATTAATTGCTTCGGCTGACTTAAGGCTCGTCAAAATTTCTTCAAAAAAAAAAATAGCTCACTTTTTTTCTGCGGGTTTCGAAACACAATATTCGGTAAAATGAAGCATCAACCATTTTTAGTTAGCTAAACTGTTTATAACAAATGACTTAGAAAACTGGTAAACACAGGTATGTATTTTCTTTAAATAGAAAGTGAATTTTTTAAAGATATGTAGTTGCTGAATTCATTTTCATAACATGAACAAACAAAATCTAGAAACCGGCACAATGCGTCAGGGCTTGTTGCTCTGCTGGCCATCATGGCGCCATATCCCAGCTAAAAAAATTCTGCAGAAAAACTTCAGAAACAATCTGCAGTTTATTTGGCCGTTTTCTGCAGATTTTAATCTGAAGTTTTTCTGCAGATGAGGAACTAAAAAATAGTAATCTTAGTTCCCATTTAGTGTCAGGAAGTATGGACACCGTAATTACTACTAATATACTAAGGTAACAACGTCTAATTTTTACATCGTAGCATATACCTTGCTTATTACACTCTTTTAAGTTACTTACAATTGTTGCAGTTGTAATACAGCCTTACCATACATACCTAAACCATCACTAAGCGTAATATTTATGGTTTCAAATTTTGTATTTTGTAGGAATCCACTAAAGTAACCCAACTGTTGACTCGACTTTAAATAGTCAATTGGCCTTATTAGTTCTACACATTAACAATCAGACACAACTTCACATTTCGAGGCCTGAGAATAACTTCGAAGTTCTGAAGATTTCACCTTTAGCTTGCTGACGGACAACAGACAGCAGAAATTCTGCATATTTTATCTTCGCATAGCTGGGCGTTAACAACAGATTGCAGCAATTCTTCAGATTTTATCTTCGGCTTGCTGAGAGTGAACAACAGACTGCAGCATTTTTTCAGATTTTATCTTCATTTTGCTGAGAGTGAACTACACACACACTGTAGAAATTCTACAGAATTGTGAAGTTTTTCTGTAGAAATTGTAATTTTCAGCAGATTTTCTGCAGATTGGTTTTAAGTGGGACTAGCGTGAGCCTAAACCTCTTCCAGATTTTCACTTACTACACAATACGTAGTAGATTCCCGTCCTCCCATAGAAGTGTAACTCTTGCGAACGGTGTGAAATGATGACACGTATTATACGATAAATTATATTTGACCCACAAAATTCAACAACTTTTTTTCTCTACTCTGCATCCAACCTTCACCCAGAATTTCTTTTCTCAAGCTTTTTATTTTTTCACCTGACAAATTCACAGTACCTTTAGACCCGTCTCCACTACCCTCCTAATTATCATATCTCCTCGTACGGATTAGGAGATGTGAGGCCATTTTATTCGTTCGGGCTAGTGGGCCAAACATCTATCAGTTCCCTCCTGACCATGGCTAAGTTCTTGGAACGATGGAACTTCTGTTTTAGTCTTTCATGTTTGATTACGGCTTCGTTCTTGAGTTAAGGGGATACACCTCCCAGCGCCATTTTTCTCGATCCTCCACATCAAGTACGGTCCCAAATGTCTATTTACTTACCGTTAAGCCCTAACCAGACTGGCTGCTCGCGGCTGCACGCCGGCGCAGTATGGTGTAAAGAAAACTTAAATATTCGTCCTTAACGCAACAACAACCACTTGATTAGTGCAATATTGACCTTGTAGGCACGTAGTTACGCATAGCTTCCCACGAAATTTTGTTCTGTCTGGAGAGGCCTTTAGTCTTTTCCTTGCTAAAAAACCGTTTGAAAATGTGGCGTCTAGGAGATTTTCTGTTGAATATTGTTAACTATATTTAAGAACGACTCGTCACTAAATGATGCAATGCGCGCGTGCAATAATCATGACGTTTCATCTCTGTGTGTACATCTACTAATTTTCTAATAATTACCATGAGATCTACAATCTAATAGACTAATGCGGTAAAAATTAAAATTAATTATTCCAAGAGATCGCCGAAGCAAAATTATAAGACACTAGTCTAGAAAATTATAAATTGTGATTTTAAAATACAAGGATCATTCCGGTTTTTGACGACACGATCAATGGGTTCACGGTGGCTGGACTATTAGGCGCAATGCCAACTGAGACAGTAGCTATGTTTTTCACTGCGAGGAACGAAGCTACCGTCTCAGTTGACCTTAGCTGTGGTAAATACGCGGATGTGATCGTCGCGTGGGTGTTGTGAGGCAGGCGGAAGATTATAAGGCAGGCGGTATGTTGCTTTAAAACGTAGTGTCCATGCCGGCTAACGCTTCATATCCATCCCTTGTCATAAGGTCGTATCTGTGAGAAGCTGTGGTTTCGGTTTCCAGCTACAGGCTAGTTGATTCAACGTCACCAGAATCTTATTTTACCAAAGCAATGCTAAAAGGCCTTAACTTTGCCTCAAAGACCTTGCCAAGCGTGCGCAAGTTACAATACTGCCAAAGACTCAATTCTATTAAACTCGAAATCCTCGAACAATATACGTAGATTAAAAAGCGATCGTATTCTTGCTTACAAACTAATACAAAATTCATTATCATTCGATTTACCGTTTTTTGAGATCGATACTTCATCTCTTACTCATTGAAATTAGTAATACTGAAATTTAACCTTAATCGTAGAAAATGCTTCTTCTGCGTCCGGGTTATCCCGGCTTGGAATTCGTTGACTGAGGAGGTTGTCTTGGCTTCGTCAGAGTCGGCTTTTAGAAGGTCACTTGCCAAACACTCTCTAAGGGCCTTTCTTTTGCGACTCCGAGTTCTGTGCTTGGTTTTATTGACCTATCCTTAAAGACTGGGTGAGTTGTTAGCTGCTGTTGGCAAATGAATTATGTAATTATTAATAATTTTATTACAATTCGGCACGCGCGTGATCTAGTGTGAGTCAAGAGGTGAGCCGCGTGATTTCTACCTCAGTCGGCCTTGGCTTGGAGAAGCCATCTCCTTCCACGCGTCACGGTCGTGGAACGTTGTTGCACGAGGAGCTACCAGATACCTGGACTAATCTTAGCACGACTGGTATTTTTAGCACTTAGCAATTAGGTGAAAACGTAAACAACGTTTTTTTTTTAACGCGGAAAGAATAGTTACGATCTGTCGTTCTACATTTGGCTGCATGAGGTGGCGACCCATCACGTGAGATGGTACATGCGGTAATGTTATCATGGCTCTTCTTTATGTGGCTCCTTGTTGGTCGTGGGTTGATTTGCTTTTTGATTACACTTTTTTTAGCTTGATTGATTTCGTTATAAATGAACGTGCTTATCCTTATTTTAATTATAATTTTTAAAGGAACAGTACTTACGCGATCTATTTTGGGTTTATTGAAAATCTTTCAGCCCAATTATGGTCGGAGGTTTCACGGTCCGAATCCCCGACTTTTTCTCTTCCACTTATGTTGTTATAATTCTGCCCGATTTTTAAAATGTTTAATTGGGTTCAAAATGATGACGTTTTCTCCACAAAATCTTTAGTTTGCTTCAGATGAGCTAATTAAAAAAAAAAGTTATTTGAATCAACTAGGGCCGATCCTACACCTCCCGTGTCCAACACGTTTGGCGATGCCATCGGGGGCCATAGAGTCCCTGGCAGGTCTAACCTTGGTGGTAAGGCATTCGTGTCCCAATACCTAATCCCCTTACCTTCCCTTGGCCAATCTGCATCATTATTTGTGATTGTCTTCTGTTTTTTTAATTGAGGCAGGCTGTTAGCGATCTTAGGGTCTTTGCCAGACCTGTTGCTATGGTGACAAAATTGTTATTATTATTATAATCAGTACTTATTTGGTATTTAGTGGGGATGAGAAAAAAATATTTTATTTAACTTGCTGACTCGTGAAGCTTCTACTGGCAACGAACGTGTAAAAAACACATGGCATTTTTAATTGTTGGCACCTTTTCACAATTACTATGGTCCTTCATTACACCTAAAAAAAAAACGGCCAACGGCCATAGGTTATCTCGCGACGGAGAAGAGAGGAGGGACTATGAATGCAAATGTAACGGCCTGGTGGTTAACGGATGAAATGGGTTAGTTTATTCCATCGCATGATAAAACAACGTTAGTAACATTTACGTAATTTGACCAAATGTAGCAAAACAACATGCTACGCAGGGAATCCAAAAAACCGGTAAAGAAGAAAAACAACTTTAATAGATTGACGCCGGTGGGAAAACGGTGTAATGACCTACGTTGGGGATAACTGCACGTAAGGCTATACTACATTACATTACAGAAAAGAAAAATAGGCTTGTAACGATTAGAACATGCTAGCTACCATTATGTTAAGACCTTTATTGTGC
>JAHWFP010245503.1:0-15613 GCA_023313725.1 Lithobius niger | reverse complement strand
GGGGGCACCCCCTTAAACTCTGTGGAAGTATTTCCTCCGGCAACGTGCGTCACAGGTTTTTTTCTGAACGTGTGGTCGAGGCATGGAATGCTCTGCCCGTCTCGGTTGTTCTTTCCCCTTCACTTGATTCCTTTAAAAATCGGCTGGACCACTTTCTTGCTTAGGCTTTTTTTTGGTGGTTGGCCCCTGGTTGGTCTGTGTTTTTGGTGGTTGGGGTGGGGGGAAGGGGGGGTGGGTGCTTCTTGGCTTTCAGCTTGCACCGTCGGGTTTTTCTATTCTATTCTATTCTAAGCTAAGTGGAAAGCCAAGTGAAAGCATTTTCGCGTAGGCACGTAGAAGGCAATTTGTCGAATTCATTCTGGGGTGAAACCTGTGTACTGCGAATTGTGTGATGCGGCATTTTCACAGTCGACATATTTGAAGGCACATATCTTTTCATTCTGGGAAGAAACCTTTTGACTGCGAATTGTGCGATGCGGCATTTTTACAATTACGGATCCGTAATTTGGGAGAGAAGCCCTTTAAATGCGAGTTGTATAATGCTGCATATTTACGAAGTAGTGATCTATGTCGTAAGACTGCCTTTTAGTGATCTTTATTGCAAGACTGCATTTTCTTGTTGAGGCCATTTGTAAACCCACCGTTGAATTCAACCTGGGGAGATGTTTTAATGCGAATTGTGTGTTGCTGCATTTTCAGTAAGAGGATATTTGAAAAGCCATCGTTGATTTCATTCTGGAAAGAAGCCTTTTTAGTGAGAATTGTGTGATGATGTATTGTCACATAATTTTGAAACCCATACTGGAGAAAAACCGTTTAAATGTGGAATGTGTGTTACTGCATTTTCAGAAAGAGGAGATTTGAAAAGACACAGTCAAATTCATTCTGGAGAGATTCCTTTTAAGTACGAATTGCATGATGCTACAAAGTTACAATGAAAAAATTTATATAATTCATTCTGGAGAGAAGCAGGTTAAAAAAACGTATTATAGACTACTGCATTTTCACACAGCGCAACTTTCATGTTGTCGAACAACTTTCTTGCTGTAGAAATTTGAAGGGTCCTCGTCAGATTCCTACTGGTGAAAAGCCGTCTTAGTGCGCATTGTGTAGCACTTCATTATGAGTGTCTCACGCGAAGGAAACGAGGTCCTGCCTTTTTCCATAGCTCCCTTACATACTGGCATTTTGACTCGTGCTGCTGGAGAAAAAGTTAAATTTGTAACTGAACGACTTGAAAATGATTTGAAGATTGCCACTGATAAGGTTGAAGAGCTTACTCGCTCCCTGCATGAGATGGAAGAGTGCCTGAAAAACAGACTCGAAGAAACGGAGACCAAACTTGCGAATTCTATTGCAGCCTCGAAATGCAAAGAACTGGAGTTTGAAACGTAGAGTGCTGAGCAGAACGCTAGATCTATACGAGAAGTTACGGTACTGGAAATTGCGATAAAGAGACACGAAGAAGAACTTAAATTTGCTGAAGATGAATCTCTGGAGAACGAAAGACTCGCTACCATATTCAAAGAGGAATCACTTGCTAACACATCCAAGCTCCTCAGACATAAGAATGCGTTGATTGAAGAAAACGCGAACTTGATGAAGAGATTGAAAATTCTTGAAGCTAAGACTGCTACATCGCTTGCTGCGGGAATGAGGAAAACACAGGAAGTTCTTCGGGCCACTATTAAGAACGACATTATTTGCTTCATGGCTAATCACCTCAAAAATATTCCCAGAGAGAAAATGGAGGATATCGTTGAGTCCCATTTTAACAGAAGCGATATCTCATCTGCTAAGGGATTGTTGTTTGACGCTGTCGCGCCTGCCGCTGCTAAAGACGGCTTTAAAGCCCCTAAGACCCGTATTGATTCCTGTAACCGTTCCGCTGCCCTTGCTGACCTGGGTGATGTTTATTACTTGCTGTCGTGGCTTGACTCCCGTGATGGCATTCTCCCACGAATCACGATGTACCTTCCTCCCGATGAATCCACTTTCATGGCCTCCTCTTACCGAGAACTATGAGTACAACAGCGACTCGTTACACCAAATGAAAGACCTCATCAACGCCATGAAGCTGCAGTTGGCCGCTTTTCAAGATGCTTGCGCGACCGTCAATGACAGAAATAAGAATGATACACTGAGTGAACCTTTGATGAATGTTTTGAAAGAAGCGTGGGACGAAATTCGCAGTATTCTTAAAGCACACGAAAAAGTTAACAACATGGCGCAGCCAGAAAAAATTTTCGGAAGGGGCCAAACAAAGCCAGCAAGGGGGTCTGGGGAGCGCTGTAAGCTCCCCCAGCGGCGTCCGGGGCAGCTGAAGCATTTTGGTGTTCATCATTGCCTTATCTGGCTTCTGAAGAGTACTGTTTTTACATATTCTTGAGAAATTTAGTTAGCAATCATGTTAAAAGTTGTTAATGTTTTTTGTTAATGGTCAAGAAAAATAAAAACCTATTTTTCCTGCAACTTTTTTCCAGGACCTCTTTTTCATGGACTTCATCCCGCACCCCCTTTTTTTATTCTGCACATTTTTCTTTCGGACATTAATTTTCCACTGGATCTTTTTTCCCAAACCTTCTTTTCATGGACCTTTTCTCCCCAAACCTTTTTATCCAGACCTTTTTCCCTTAGGTCTTTTTTCCCTGGACCTTTTCACCCCAGACTTTTTCTGCCTCTTGTCCGAGTTTTTATTTATTTTTTTTTATTTTTTCAGTAGGTACAGATGTATGATAAGATCTAGATTTGGGGTTTGTTTTAACATCTCTGTAATGTGTGGAGCAATCAGGACCACTGCACTGTGACTGAAGTTGGCGCTAATAACCTAGCTGTCGACGTCCCATTAGGCCTCAACCAAACACCCTCCCCCCTTTTCCTAGTTATTAATTTTATATCAATACATTTTTGCCCTAATTAGTGTAAAAAGGACAATTTATATCGGTTTCATGGACGATTTTACACAATCAAAACACTTTTTAAGTAGCCTAAATGTTTACTTTCGTCGTAGTTTTACGATCTCTACAGAAAATTGGCCTGCTATTATTTTCCACATCCACGATTAGTTTTACAAATGTTTAGGCCTACCCTGATGTTAAAAGTCACGAGATGCGATAATAACTAAAATAACATACTACTTAACTAACTTGGTAAAATAATATGGCATTGACAAAAGCTGTAACCAAAGCCCAACATATTAAATAATACCGCAGGCCTATAGACCCATCTCAAATCATGTGACACTGACGGAAAAAATTAACGCATCTACGTTTTCTCTGCTTACCCTTCTCGGTTTTCCAGAACTTCCACTTACGTTTTCCCGGTTTTTTTTTTCTGGCTGTGTGCGTCAAACAATTCAATTGCATCTTCATAATTAGTGAATGCTGTTTTTACTAACGAACGCCATTGTCGGCCTTCTCCTCTTGCCTGACTTTTCTGGCGCAATATCAGACACGTTTTGCAAGATATCCCATTTTTTCCCTCACTGTAAGCCAGCCATTGGTTCTTGTTAAGCCATTTATGTGAAAAAGAACGGTTTCTTTAATTTTGCATCACATGTGGAAAAACATGATCTTGACATAGAACCTAACAGTCTGTTAAAAAAATCCAACTTTTCCTCCATTGAGAAGACCTGCTTTTTGCTCCATCTGGTTTCAGCAAAGTTTCCTACATCCAACTTGCGTTAAATAAGTACAGATTTCTTCAGGCCGTGTCAGTATGGCTCAGAGGTAGACCTCGGACTTTGAATGTTTCAAAGATCGTGGGTTTGATTCCCCATTCAGGCAGTCTGACATTTAAGTCCTAAAGGCAACATAAATAGGTTTGCTGCTGTATTTTTTTAACCCTTCTGAGCCGACTGGATTTCCGTTCTGTTTAATCCAACTTGTGTGTTGCTGTTTTTGACTTTTTAACTGGAAGATTTTCACATAGTTCTGGACAGCCTTCATCTTCATTTCTCATATTTCCTGCCGTATTCATTTCCTCGCAAAAACCTTTGATTTTGGCTTGCTTCATCGTCTTACGAGCATTGCAAAGAAAGTCAGGGAATGAAGAGATGATGAAGAGAGAATACCAATATAGTGGTATTATGACCGACTGGCTATACCCATTACCCACCCAAGAAGGGTTTAGTAGTGGAGGGTTGAAGGTTAAGTAAGTGAGATGGAAACAGTTGGTTGACGAAAGAGTACGTTGCTTGGGGGAGGAACAAAGTAGGCAGATTACATAGGATTTGGCAAGCGCCTGGAATGCGTTACTTGGATTACTAGCAATGAAATGGTTTCAAGTAGAGAAGGGGACTTTATCCAAGAACTGTCAGATGCTAAACCAGATTTTGATGTTCCTAAATTTATTTTTAGTTTATTTTATGATTAACCGGCTACTAACAACATTCACACAGCTTGACCTAAAGCAAAATAAAGAAATTGTCAATTTAAAAAAAGAGCAATTTTTTTCTTGCGTCACTTTCGTTTCGGGGGGGGGGGGGGGATGCCCCCGTGGCACCCCCTTCCCTGCGCCACTGCTTTTGCCATGACTTTGATGCCAAGGATTTTGAGCTCTGTGAAACCGAAGTAGCACTTTTTCCTTTTTCCTGCTGCTCTGAGAAGCTTGAAGATTTCTTTGAGAGCTTAGCAGAGCTCTTTCCAAGACGATGCCATCTATGTACAAAATGAATACATGATTGATGAGGTCGCCGATGAGGTCATGGTGCGCTGGAAGGCTTGGTTAGCAGTCTGCAGGCTGAAAGATAAGCCCTTAAATTTAAATGTGCCATGATGGCAGAAGAACGTTGTACAGTCTTGGCTTCCAGGGTCGAGAGGGATCTGGTGGAACCCCTGCTTGCCATCCAGGATGGAAATGTACTTCGCTCCTGCAAGGAAGTGAAAAACTTCGCCTGTGCACGGCATCGGGTAGTAATTGTCAGTCTCGATCCATGAGTTTATATAGCGGTAGTCAAGAACTGGCCTGAATCCCTCTCCGGTATTCTTTCGTTTGAGGAAGAATGATGATCCCCATTATTGGCTGTCAGACAGCTCGATTCTTCCAGATGCTAGCAGTTCGTCGACCATTTTGTTTATCCCTTTTTTGATGGCAGGTGACGTACGTAAACTCGTTGTGACATCGGCTTAGCTACTGGGTTGAGTTTGATGGAGTTTTCTGTACCCTTCAGCTTTCCTGGTTTCCCTGGAGAAATGTCGCTGTTTTGTTCCAGAAGCTAGTCCAAAAATTCGAATTCACCTTCAGTGAGATTATTTAGCTTTTTGGTTCCTTCTTGCGCCTTGATAAACCATACAGACTTCAGAACTGGGGTGTGTGGGTTTGCAGCATATGCGGAAAGCGGAAGTGAGTGTCGGATGTCACCGTCATAGTTGCCGATGCAGCTTGTATGGTTGATGTGTAGTTTCACCTTCTTGGCATATTCTTGGCCAAAGATGCAGCTGATTGAGAGGTTGTCCAGTATGTTGAATTCTTGGGTGATGTGCCTTCGTTGCGTGACGATGGCGATTTTTATCGTTCCCACTGGCTTAATGTTTGTTTCGCCGTTGGTGAGTGTCGGGAGAAGACCTGTGAACGATTGAATTTCTTCCACGGCGTTCAGGTTGAAAGTGGTTAGCCAGCCTGTGCGAATGTGGTTCACCGTTGACCCCGAGTCAAGTCCCGCATAAAATCCCTTGTTATAGGTTGCCACGTGCATTGATTGCACGTCTTCAGATGGTTGTCTTCCGATGGTCACATCGTTTGCGGTGGTGGGGTTTCTTGGTCTTCGTGGCTGATTGCACTGTGACGAAATGTGGCCAATTTCGTCACAATTGTAGCAAGCTACTTTTCTGTGCCATGGCTTCAGATTCGGTGTACGTCGCTGGGTCGTTCTGGTCGCTTGCGGTTATGGTTCAACTTGTTGCGTGGTTGCGGCAGGTGCGGTGGAGGAATTTGGGAAGGGTGGCGATTCTCAGTTCAGAACTGATGCATATGTCGGCTGAGGCGGTTGTGGACTTATTGTAGTTGCACGCACGAACGTTTGCAGTGGAGGTACCGAAGGAATCAGTGCTGGTGCATTGGTGCTGCTGTGGCTTGGTACTGTGCTTGTCGCTGGTGCATGATGCTGTGGTCTTGGAATGCTTTGCTGTTGCTGCGGCTTTGCTGCGAAGCTTTGCTGTGACTGCTGGTGAGTGTACTGGGGAAAAGACACTCGGTAGTCTTGCCTACTTTCACTCCAGTGCCTGGTTTGCCTTTCTGGAAAGCGAATATAATTTTGCAAGGTTTGAATTGTTGCTATGAGGTCTTCTGGAATTAAGTCTTAGCAGAGATAATTGTAGTTTGTAGGATTCGTGCATCTGTCTTATGATTAGGTTGACCTGTTCCTGTTTTAGCATCTTATATCATATTTATTTGGTGGACCATTTTCATGATGAATTTCGCAGGTGGGTCGTAAGATTGCTGTCGGGTGATGTTAATTCTCCCCACCCTTTCATTGTTTGAGATGTTCTTTTTGAATGCCTTTTTAATCTCAACAACAACCAGTGAACTCCACCAGTGTTTGTAGGTTCCCATGTCGGCAGCTTTGCAACATTTTTTTGTAGGTCGTCTCTGGTTATTGATTTTTCCGTTAATTGACTCGTTGTGTCAAGCAGCCAGTTATGTACTCAGGTGCTACTCAGGCTACTCAGGTGCACTCT
Organism: Lithobius niger; assembly: GCA_023313725.1. NCBI lineage: Eukaryota > Metazoa > Arthropoda > Chilopoda > Lithobiomorpha > Lithobiidae > Lithobius > Lithobius niger. Next base: position 8,936 of record JAHWFP010245503.1, on the reverse strand, counting down.
TCGCATGGCCTAATTACGTCTTTCCTCACCAACCGGCACCAGAAGTGTAGGCCATCTCTCTGCCTCAGTGGAAGTAGTCAGTGGAGTACCACAGGGGAGTGTCCTTGGTCCACTCCTCTTCAGTCTTTTCATGAACACCCTGTACGAACATCTTCAAAGTGACAATTGTATTTGCCTCGATGACACCAAGATCTTCGCCGTCTCAAGCGATCTCGCTAGCACTGCGAAACTCTAAGCCGATATCTCCAACATGGTGTCCTGGACGCAAGCCATGGACATGGACCTTAACGTGACCTTAAGTGTGCAGTTCTGAGGTTTGGCACCCAACATCACCAGGCTGACTATCGCCTTAGCCCAGGAACGCCAGTGACAGAGAAGAGTTCACAACGAGATCTTGGCATCGTCATTGACCGCGACCTAAATTTCTCCAAACATATTCAGGCTGCCGTGGCTAAGGTTTATGGGGTTCTCGCCATCATCCGGACCACCTTCTCAACCCTCCCAAGGGAGATCTTCCTCATGCTGTGCCGCAGCTAAGTTCGCAGCACTCTGCAGTATGCAGGCCAAGCATGGTGAGTTCGTTTTGAAGAGGACCGTGACAAGCTGGAACGTGTCCAGAGACGTGCCACTAAACTTGTTGTGGGACTCAAAAACGCATCCTACCCCGACCGGCTTGCTGCCCTCAAGCTTCCAACACTAAATTACCGTTGTATCAGAGGTGATCTGATTTTCACTTACAAGATCCTCAATGGTGAAGATCCTGCAGCTAAGGAATGGTTCACCCTCTTTGCGAGCTCTGCCACTCGGAACAATGGGGCAAAACTTTTTAAGAAGAGATGCTATACGTCCCTTCGCCAAAACACACTTCCTTTCCGTGTGGTTAACACCTGGAACAAACTACCTCAACACACCATCGAAGCAACATCGGTTCTGCAGTTCAAACAGAGACTGGATACTGTGCTCCCTTCCATCATCGCCCCCTACAGTTATTAGTATTAAAAAACGCTTAAGAGTATAAAATACGGATGTAAGCCTTAAAAAACATAAAGCCCTAAAGGAAAAGATATTATAAAAAGACATGTAAGCCATCAGCGTCGCACTAATACGTGCAAAAGAATCTCCAGCAACCCAAAAAACAAGCTGGAGCTTCCTTTACACATATTAGTGCGACGCTGATGGCTTACATGTCTTTTTATAATATCTTTACCTTTAGGGCTTTATGTTTTTTAAGGCTTACATCCGTATTTTATACGCTTAAGCGTTTTTTAATACGAATATCCATCATTTTTTTGTTGTTGTTTCAGCAAGAATTACACAGAAAAGAATACTGTAATCACCTTAAAATAACTGTTATAAGACAGCCTTTTTAATACTCAATTTTAAGAGCTATAAAAATTGAAAATCGGTTCTTTGGTTCGATCTCTGGGTGAGAGCAAAATTTCCCCAAGAAAAACAACAACAATAATTGTAGTCACATTAAAATAGCGTTCAAAAGGCCATAGGCTTTCTTCATACCTATGTTTTAAGCTGTAAAACTTGAGCATCGGTTCATTGGTTCGATTTTCAGGTTAAGCATAGCTGTTACGAGCCAGAATTTGGGCTAATTGTGAATATCAAGCTAAAAGCCATGAAATTTAGTACACAATCAATTCTTAGCTAATAAATCGAGCTAGCTATGGAATCTCTCGAGATGCCCCCTTAGGCCCCTTCCTGTCCCCCTACCACACTCCCATGTACTACTATGAATTTTGGTACTATGAATTTTGGACACCAATCATTCCTAGTAGTAGAAATTGAACCAACCATGGATCCCCATGAATTACCACCAAAACCTTCCCCAGCATCCCCTGTCCCTCCTTTGCATCTCATGAAACATCAATGACCAATGAGGGGGGCACAGGAGGGAGCTGGTGCCCTTTGTGGGGTATTTCATGGGGATTCCATGGCTTGTTCAACTTCTACTGCTAAGATCGACTTGTGTACCAATTTTCAAGCTTTTAGCATAAGTCAGTGAGGGGAAACAGGGGGTCGCTGGGGCCCCTTTGGAGGTATTTTATGGGGGTTCCATGGCTGATTCGATTTATGCTGCTAAGAATGACTTGTACACTAAATTTCATATTTTTCACTTGATCTGTAAGAATTAGTTGCCCAACCCCTGGGAGTGGGCACGGGCGGGGAGCGCTGAAGGTATTTGGGGGTATTTCATGGAGATCCACGGCTGGTTTGATTTTTAATGGTAAGAAGACTTGTGTACCAAATTTCATGTTTTTAGCTCGATTTGCTAAAATTTGTTACTCCAATTAATGACTTCTGCCCAATGCTCTACAATAATTATTGCTCTACCGACGAGAATGCGGCAGTCATATCGTGTTCAAAGGGCCTTGGTCGTTGTTAATACCTACATTTTAAGCTATACAAATTCAAAATCGGTTCATTGGTTCGATATCTATGTGACAGCAAAAGTTCTAGCCCATTTGGCTTCCCGTGTCAAGAATATTGTAGTTACATTAAAATAGCATACGAAAGGTCCTCAGCCATGTCCATACCTACGTTTTAAGCTATAGAACTTGAAAATCGGTTTAGTGGTTCGATCTCCAGGTGACAGCAAAGAGTCACTACAACAACATTAATGATTTGTGCTCAGTGTTCTACAATAATGATTGCTCTGCCGACGAGAATACTGTCGTCACATCAAATTCGTGTTCAAGAGGCGCTAATCGGTGTTAACACCTACATTTTAAGCTATACAAATTGAAAATCGGTTCATTGGTTTGATCTCTAGGTGAGTGCAAAAGTTCTAGCCCATTTGGCTTTCCATTCCAAGAATATTGTAGTTACGTTAAAATAGCATGCGAAAGGCCCTAGGCCTTGTCCATACCTACGTTTTAAGCTATAGAACTTGAAAATCGGTTGAGTGGTTCGATCTCCAGGTGAGAGTAAATAGTCATAACAACATTAATGATTTCTGCTCAGTGCTCTACAATAATATTTGCTCTGCCGACGAGAATACTGTAGTCACATCAAAATCGTGTTCAAAAGGCCCTGGTCGGTGTTAATACCTACATTTTAAGCTATACAAATTGAAAATCGGTTCATTGGTTTGATCTCTAGGTGAGTGCAAAAGTTCTAGCCCATTTGGCTTTCCGTGTCAAGAATATTGTAGTTGCATTAAAATAGCCTGCGTTAAAGCCCTAGGCGATGTCCATACCTACGTTTTAAGCTATAGAACTTGAAAATCGGTTCAGTGGTTCGATCTCCAGGTCAGAGCAAAGAGTCCCCATAACAACAATAATAACAACAACAACAACAATAACACAACAACAACAACAACAAGAAATGACCATGCCGTGGACGCCGAACGGTTCAATTGTTGTCATTAAAATTTGTAATGCGGTGAAATAGTTATGACACACCCCAAATACCGAATTTCGTTGGTCTATGTCAATTTTGGGCGAAACTATAGGAGTTTGACGTTTAACATGGAAGTTCATGCTGAGGCTTACATAAGGCTAAAAACTGGTAGCTTCGTGGGTACCCTGGTGTCAAAAGCTCTTTCTGCTTACTGCTGGTTTTTTTTTTCATATTCATGTAGGTTCGTTTCTTCAAGCAGTGGTTGTAAATTAAGGTTATCTGGGATTACTGCGCTTGCCAGTTGTGAAATCCAGGGTGGTGTTTCACACTGACATTCAAGTTTCAAATCTGTCTTGTGTAGCGGCGGACGCTACGATGGGCTAGGTGCTTGTAACGTCTCCACACTCATGGTTGACATCCAGCTTGTAGATAGATATAACTGATTCGTAACTTTCTGACTATTATGGCGTATAACAGCACAGTTGGGCCTCAATCCCGGAGGGAGTGAAGATACTTTCCTATTTAAGAGTGAATAGGTCTAACCTGGAACTATCTACCTGGTATTTTTAAGGCTGCCACCAGCGGTGGGCAAATTTTAAAAGCTAAGGGGGTTTTGAATAAAATGGGCTACATGTTATTTAAACGCTAGCAATTAATCCTAACTAGAAAACCGTACTTGTAGTTTTAAAAACTCTTGGTTTTAATAAAAAGAACAACAAATGAAAAAGGCACTTTACATTTTGGTTACTAGTTACAACAAAGCTTTGAATTAAAGCAAGAAGGCTGTCAATGAAAGCAACAGAATTTACATTACAGAAAATTCAACCTTTAAAAGCAACAACGGGCTTTTAAATAAAAATAAACAATTTCAATTAGAAAAAGTAGTTTTTGGGTCCAATCCTGAAAACCCTCTAATTTAAACTCGCATCCGCTAAAGTCTTGATTAGTCCTAGACATGTTCTCTTTCGCGAAAGAGTGCCCGAATCCTCAAGGGCCCTGTCTACCGTTTAAGTTGAAACGTGGTTTAAAATAAACAAAGAACGTTGGTTTTTAGGAAGAGAACCACTCTAACATTACAGCAAGTAAAGACCGAAAATGCCGTTTGGCTTACTCCACTGTAAAATTCCAAAACAAGAGGCAAGTTAAAAATTGAACTATAAATTTAGAATGGGGGTCCTAAAATTAAACTTTCAATTAACTAGTAACTTACACTGACCACTACCTTTGCCCAGCATGGCAACCTTCAGAAAGCGATCTCCACTCTTGACCGGCCGTGACCACCTCTTGTCTTAGGTCTGTGAGCTGTGCTATGGAGGGGGGGGGGGTGGGGGCAACTGGGGCTTTTTATGCTGATGCATCGGATTTTGGTTGCAAAAGGGCGGACGCCGAGGAGAGCTGCGGAGGTCTGATTGGTGGAGGGCCAGGGGAACAATTGATAGTGGGAGGAGAAGTCGGGTAAACAAAGGTTTTTGCTTGGGAGCCGTTTGAAGGAACAGGGGCTATGTACACATGTGCCAATAACGAGTTTTGAACTGTTTGACAATGGAAAATTGGCATTTTGTTTACTTTGGGAGTTTTTTGGTGTACAGAAATAAACTACAGTGTTATGCACTGCTACTATTGAAGGTAGGGGGACGAAGTATAATGCACAGTTTTGGCAATTAAATTTTGGCAATTTAATAGAAGGAACAGATCGTTTGTTTTGCATTCGGATTGTTGGTAGTCACGGTCGAGTTTATCGGCAACTATTTACAACAATAAAAATTCACGTTAGTTAAAATCGTTGCTGAAGGAAGGCTAAGCAGAGGTAGTGTTCCGGGGGCAAAAGATTATAAAGAAAAGGTTAAATAAACCAGCTAAGTAAAAGGTTATATGGAAATTATAAGTTGTACGTTTTTGTCTCAGCAGAGAATGGCGATGGAGAAAAGTCGGACATTTTTCATGGCTTTTGGTGCACAACAAACAAAATAAAAAATATCGTACTAGATCTGAATCCAACATATATGTGAGGTTACCTTAAAGGAAGCCCCTCCTAAATCACAACTAAACTAGTGTAGTTTGGCTTTATGCCTGCATGGAAATAAAAAGGAGTAATTACATTTGTACATGAGTTTTGAAGTTGCGGCGGCCGGAAGTGTGAGCGCTACGGCCCAGTTTGGTGACTTTTTCTTAACGATACTGTGGACGAACCAAAAGGAAATTTAATGTTTTGTTTTCACAGGAATAAAGTTCAAGTGAGTGGCTATTAAGAGCTTCTAAGTTTGGCCGAATCGGTTGGTAACTTCATGGCGAAATTCACGCTCAAAGTTGAGGACTTTGGCGAGAGGGGGGGGGACCTGAAGTGTGGGAGCTTCAGAAAAAATGAGTTTTCCTCCGAGGTTTTTGATGTTTGGAGTCCGGGTATCCTCTCCAATCATGCCGCAGCACAGAATTCCATTACACTTGACTGTTGCAAAATTACTGGCCAATGGCTGTGCTAGATCGTTTTTTGGGTTATTTGTTTTCTAGATGTTTGGGAAATCTGGTACAAATGGTGCAAAGGTTGACAATTTCGGTGCATTTGAAATCCGTCTGTATGGGGTGGTGCTATATAGTCCATTGGTGGCTGGGTAATCATTGTGCTATCTAGTTCACTAGAAACGATTGCCGGTTTTATTTGCTCATCGTCATCGATTTCTTTAAATTGATCTGACCATCCTTGATTTTCTTCAGTTAGCACTTCAACTTCTTAGTTGATTGTCTGCTCGAGCTTTTAAATCAATTTCCGCTTTTGTAGCCATGAGTGTGATTTTTTCGTTTTGAGCGTCGAGTTGAATTTACATTTGTTGGATGGTGCAGGCCAGATTGTTGTTGGTGCTTGACGAACAATCACTACGTTTACATGGCCACAAGAAAGCGCATTCTAGCAATGCGCTTTGAAATGCGCATCAAAAAACGGCACCTGTTTACAAGCCGAAAACCGCGATTTGGGACAACGCGCTAGTGAAAGCGATTCGGCCAGGTGCGATGAGAAAACCCTTCCTACCTACCCTCCCTTCGGCAAACAGTGGGCATGTTCCATGCTGCTCTACCCCGTGCTTGTACTAAACTAGGTCAGCTTAGACGTAAATAACCAAACGGAATCAAATCTTATTGGTCTTTCTACTCGTGTACACTTACTTTCAGTTTATTTGCCTAAAATTCGAGTAGTACCAGCACTAATTACGTGGGCGCCGTAACTGTGTCCGCCATCTTTAGCAGGTGTTCGCCAACGTCTCAATGTGATTGCGAGTGTTTACATGCACAAAGACGATGCGATACGGATTCTGAAACCACCTCCGTGAAGCGCATTGGGGGAAGCGCCACGAACGGAGAAAGCGCCACGAATGGGTGTTTACAAGACCCACGGAGGCGACACGGACGCGATGCGCATCCCTCTGAAGCGCTTCGAAGTGGTCATGTAAACGTAGTGAATGGTTTTCGTTGCGCCCGGTGCTGCCATCTAGCGGCGCGAACGTTAACTTTAACTGGCTATCGCTCATGGTGTAATTATTTTAAGAATTAGTACTTTACGATATAAATATCAGTATCGGTAATCGGTATCGGTAACTAACGTTACACAACCAATACTTCTTACCAATATAACATTAACTTATTAACAGCAACAGTCTTACAACGTCCATTTATTATTATCAGAATAACATTAGCTTTAGCTTAGCAGACGACATTCAGTGCACTTGGCCTCTGCCTCATGCACCTGTAATAGCTACCACATGTGGCCCTATCCAGATACTCAGTAGACATCAGTGGTCCGGCTCCAGAGCCAATCAGCTCTCCCTGCTACCGCAGCATCCAATTGCGCAGCTTCTGCAATACAAAAGACCAGGATACGGGTCCCCTTTATAAACGACCTCCCTGGCCTTTTTCACTCTCTCTCCCGACGATTTTGGACCTAAAAAGCCACCCGTCTCTGAGCCGACCACCCCAGGATTCCCAGCCGGAATTATTCTGAGTTAAGTAATTTTTACGATCGGACTTAGCCGAATTTTGAAGGAGCTTCCCTCCTTTAGAGCCTAAGTCCGGTTCAGAGTTAAGAAAGGGCGCATCTCTTAAAGAGCTCCCTTTCTCTTATTTCCCATTGGTCCGATTATTTTAGGAGTGCTTTAATTTAATATTACGAAGTTTAACTGATTTAAAGGGAGGGATAACCCTAACATAATTAACTGAATAAATAGCTTTCGGATCATAGAACTTGTGTGGACTCCCTTACTTTGCTCATTTATTGCTTTATGTGCTGTTGTTAGATTCGTGCCGACGGTACGATTATTATTATCGTACCACTGTGTCTCCGTAAGATCTTACAATAGAAGATATTACGAGAGATTTACAATGGTGTCGAAGTGATAATTCGAACAATACCCACGCCTAATCATTAAGAAAACGGCAGCACGTTACAGTTATTGTTGAGCAAAGGAGCGATTTTTCAGATTAAATAAGAAAAAAAAAAAAGTAGAGCAAGTAGGCTACCCTAAATAAGAAAAAAAAAATCCCCAGTTAAAACTAGATTGATTCACAGGTCATAATAACCATGCCTAGTCACAAAAAGTCAACTACAGCTAGCAAAAGCAAAAAGACGATTCCTAAAAATAGGAAGGCTCCAAAGCTTTCGTCTAGCGGTAGTTCTATTGTGAAACCCCGTCATCTGGCCGACGCGCAAGCAGTCATTCCACCCGTCCCAGTCTTGCCCGACCAACACGGTGAAATTCCACCTGTTCTCTCCGTTCTGGAGACCGCCGATGCACCTGCTCTTTCCGCCCAGCAGCCGATTCCGCCTCGGCAGAGCAGACAACGAACTCGCGCGCCAAAAGCACCTGCTAAACAGCGTAGCACCCAGCAGCTAAGCATAGCAGGGAAGCCAACGCTTCAAGCAGCCCAATTCACGATCCCCCACCACATCGTTCACGTAGCGAGTCACCAAATAGGGAAAGAAGAAATTTTAGGTCCCACTCCAGAAGTAGATCACCACAACATCGGGCCTATTTATCAAGAAATTTACGTTACCACGATACTGTTAGGGATAATTACCGTCACCGCTCCCCAACTCAAGAACTTTTAATCCAAGTTTTAGACAGAATGGCAAACCACCATAGACGCTCCCCCACCCCTCGCCGTCACGACGTTAATTTGGTAGCTAGCCCAACATTTTCCGATAACAGCCATCTGTCACGTATCATCACAGGCCTACAAGAAGCTAACACCAGCCACGTAGACGCATTGAGGGAGATTGTCGAGAAGATAGGCACAAATCAACCCAACAATAGCAACAGAAACTCCAACAGAAGTGAAGGACGAATGTGGGAAGACGTCCGAACTTCAAAGAAGGGCCTAATCAAATTTTCGGGTGAAAATAACACGGACATTTTCACCTTTCTGTTGCTAACGGACAATCTCAGGAAAATTGATCCTAACCTCCCTGACAGCGAGCTAATTGCAGCAGCGTCAAATAAATGCGTAGGAAGAGCAGCCCGATTCATAGCTACAAGCCCACTGATCTCTAGGATAACTACATGGAACGAATTCAAGACTGCCCTCATCGAACGTTTCGG
>JAHWFP010245502.1:44148-68363 GCA_023313725.1 Lithobius niger | reverse complement strand
TTTTTTTTTTAATAATAATAACCTTTATTCAAAGAGTGTTGCCGAAGGTCTATAAAAGTCCTTGTTTGGCTACATATTTAGACATAATTTCACAATCAAGATAAAGAAAATCTATACAACAAAATTAAATCACACAGTATGGTAAAAAAAATATAAAAAAATTAATAATCACAGACACAGAAAAAAAATAACAATAAATAAAAAATAAGACTATACCTTTGTTGTTAATTAGCCATTCTTTTATTTTGTGTTTGATTGAAGTGTACTGAGTTAAATCAAGTAATTTTGATGGAATTAAATTGAAAATTGTTGGAATGTAATGATCTTTAGTTTTTTAGCCATAATTATTTTTAATTAGTGGAATATGGAACCTTAATGTTTTATCGCGAAGGAAACCCATTTTAAATTCATCTTTAATTTTTAAATCGTTGCAAAAGTAATTTTTATGTATTATAATAAAGTTTCTCAATTTAGTTACATTTAAAATTCTGTGTTCCTTATATAATTCTTTAGTAGATTTGTAGTGGTTATGTTCTCTGAAAAGAACCTTTAAAATTTTATTTTGTACCTTTTGTAGCCTATCAATAAGGGTTGAAGAAGCAAAACCATACACTTCAATACCATATCTAAGATGACTGGTAACCAATGCATCAAAGACGATTCGTTTATTCCATAGCGATTTAATTTTATAGAAGAAAGGACTCATTTTTCTAAGTTTAGTGATCAGAAGATTAATGTGATGAACATGTTTCCAAAAATTGTCGACCCCAAGTCCAAGATACTTACTTTCAGTAACTTGCTTCACCTTGGTACAGGTTAAAGTACAGTTTGAATAATTTAGACAGTTTTCTGTATGAATATATAAATCGTTACTTGAATATTTTCGGTGTGTAGAACTTATATCAATTGAACAGGTTTTGTCTTTATTTATGAATAAATCGTTAGTCAAAAACCAATAGTTTAAATTATCAAAATCTTCTTTTAGGTTAGAATCCATAATTAGTTTATCCGAGTGGATGGACAGCAAAACAATATCATCAGCAAAAAGTATTATTTCGCATGTTTTTATGCAGTTCGTGATATCGTTTATGTAAATGCTGAATAAAAGAGGTCCTAGGACAGAGCCTTGAGGCACTCCGAAGCAAACATCACTTGGATCACTGGTATTGTTACAAATTTTGGTACATGCCTTTCTATTATTCAGGTAACTCTTGAGGATGTTAAAACATTTACCCCTAAGCCCATAATTTTGACATTTATTTAAAAGTTTTTGATGATCAATGGTATCAAAAGCCTTCTGTAAGTCAATCGGCACTCTTTAATGTACAGTCCCGTCCATAAGTAAATGAACACTGTATTGTTGTTTAAACAATGACTGTGCTGTAGAGACATGCTGCTTCGTGCGAAATGAGCGTTCTCTTTGTTGTATTGTTGCACCGCTATAAAGTTAGTATGGATAAACGATTGTTACATTTTCAAAGACGAGATTATTTTGAATGTTTTGAGACAAGAAAACTGTATTAACTAAATAAGATGTTAATCAAATGAACTAAACGAGGGCCTTCCACACTTTATAATGGCAGCTCGATTATTATCGCTTATAAATTATGTAATAGAATTAAACATATCGATACAGGGCAGAAATATTTACTATATTTATTTGCCGCATACGTTTGCTTCGTCAGACAACAATATTATTATATTCACGTAATATTTTAATTTTTTTTTTTAATTTTTGGATCCTTACATCATCTTATGCAAACTGCTAGTGTATGAACTGGCTCACTTTGAACGCTACAACACTTGTATTAAAAAAAAAAGATTGAAGTCTAGTAAAGGAAGGGGCCAACCCATTGATTCGATCTGGGAAACCTTCGAATACCACAGGTAGCAGAGCTATTGCCCAGAGCAGATCCAATCGCTGCTGAAATAGCCCGACAGCCAGTGACACTTGAGGCAAGATGTCTTGACGGTTAGCACGACTATCTCATATGCCAGAGGTCACAGGATCGATCCTGATTGCAGCGACCCCTGGTATTTTCGAAAAGAGGAGGGCCACGTGATGGCTGGTGTCGATTGTGGTATTTAAAAGATCATGGCAATTTCCGATTGGAATTATCTAGCAAAATTGTTCCTCTCTAATTTTGGCACTACGGATTTGGCTAGGAGTGTGTTAAACCTTTAAAACCTCTCACACTTCCCTGGTTGGCACACACTAACGCTGAATCATCCGGTTTTTCTCATTGACCAGATCAGCTTCTTGAGGCAATTAGGCACTGAAACTGTTTGTGCACTGAAACAAGAGTTTGCCCATCTCGTTTAACATAATGGGGGAATACCGATGGGAAAGAGCTAAATACAGACTGTCCACTGTTGGGTCTATAACACATCTTATCGAAAATTGCCACCCTCCTCCCGTGAGTCGCACACTTTATTTAAAATACTTTTTACCCATACAACGACTGTAACGTAAACAAACTACATAGCTGCCTGTGTCTGTGTATTAGTCTGTTTGAAACTAATATAGTTTTATTTTGATTAAATTTTCCTTGACCAATAATCAGCGCAATTTCCGGGTTCGAAGATGAACTTAAACAGGTTTGCAGGTATCCGAGATTTTTTATTTAGTAGCGATCGATAGAGTGGCATGTCTTGTGAGCTGACTTCTCCATCTGGAGTAAACAATGCTTAAAATAAATAAAGTCTTACAGGAGCTCAGCGGAATGTTTAACCAAAATGTAAGAATCACCTCACAGCATAGGACATGCTTTATATCTCTACCAAACTTCTCTGAATGTTTAAAAAAAATCGCATGATAAGGACTGCAACAAAATTCGGTATCAATTTTAAAAAGTCACCACGACTCAAAAGTTTGGCGTATTGGTGGAATTTGTCTGCCATTATTAGTTTGAAATCATGAAACACGTGCTTTTAAGTGTCGTATTATGCGTCCGTCTTTTAGTTGTGGGCTAAAGTTAGGGCTTCACCTAGTGTTCTCAAAGGTATAGGGTTGAATTCTCACTTAGGCAGTATTAACATTTGAGCCCAAAAGATAACGAAAATAGTTTTCAACTGTATCTATTTATTGTGCCCATTTGGCTTTCTGTCCAGTTAGACACACATGAAGTAGTACTTGAAAATTTTTAAAGTATGAATTTTAAGCAGTGGGAACACTAACTACAACATGTAAATTCATAAAAATTCAAAATTCTCTTGTTTACTAATGACAAATAAAAACCGTCCTTGTTTATCTACAAAGTTTCAGAGAAGCATAGTGACAATTTGGAATAAAACTGATAATTCGTTCAAAAGTTATCGTGGATATAGACAATCAGACATACACACAGACAGACATACAGTAACCAACACAAGATGGGAAGTATCTTAGTTCTACTTCGTGCCACACTCCCTGGAAGACAATGTTGGAAAAGCATTGAAATAACGCCATTCCGAAAATTCCAATGTAATAACTACTTTGACAGGGGACTGCTAAAGAAACATGCAAATCTTAAAGAAAAGACAAGGCGAACTGAGCACACCAATTCCCAACCGTTTAAAGTAGGAACATTTAAACGCCTAGTTGCCAGGTAACAAGTTACCAATATATTTTTAGCCCCGTTCCAATTTTCACCTCCATCGAATTCACCGAGCTATTACTGAGCAATTCACAGAACAATTTTCACCCGATTTCCAGTATAACAGGTAATTTTTACAACCATCTAATTTTTCGAATTTCGTTCACCTCTCGCTTGGGCTGATACTTGACGGCTCATGACCTAACTTGCGCCACAAGTAGGGTTAACCTGATTGCAATGGTCGAGAAGTGAAGCCTGGGGGCATTCTATCAAGCCGGTCTTGGTTAAACTACAAGACTCGTGTGAACCTGACTGTAGTCTTATTAGCTATGCCAATAATACGTTACTGTTTTACTGCGACGAGAACAAGTGAAGAAACACAGTGGTGCCAACAGTGTGAACCACTAATTTCGTTTCTTTAACGAAGAGCTCAACAAATTTTTTATAAGAATTAACGAATTTCTTCAAATTGTTCAGTGTTATCGTTAACATAAATCTGCCGAATTTATTTATGCACACAATTTTGCCCCCTAGGGCATATAAGGACCCCCTCCCCCGTGGCAGCTCTGCCCTTAGTTTAACATTAATGCAAACACGGTAGGGTGACCCATAAAAAAACGCGCAACGTGCTTTTTTCTTCAAAGAAAAAATTAATAAAAAGGAAAAAATAAGGCTATGATTTTCTGGATCCGAAATCAGATTCTTAGTCCGAAAAAAGTGGTCCTACTTCCAAATTAAAAATAAAAATGACACAAATTCCTAGGTTTCCGTTGATGAAGTCGCAACACCACTTGTAAAAGTAGCAGTTTTACATGTGTCATTATGATTACACTGAAGAAAGTTAGGAATGTTTTTCGAACTCAACATTGGAGTTTGGATCCTGAAAATTACCCCCTATTATTATTTAAAGGTGGCCGCCTCCATGATGGCTTTCTGTGCGACTCACTTTTGAAGCATTAGCGTAAAAGCATGTAAACAAATGTTGTAAATTATTGATTTTTCCTTATCCCTTCCCCCTTACTGTTGTGTGAAGGCTTATGCTACATTCACTCAAACCTACGTGAATGCTGCAATAGCTGTCTACGGTGGGATACACGAAGGTGATCTGTTCTTTTAATTCTAGTGAATTAACAGTAAATGAAATCGAAAAAATTAATACTACAACAAGAGATAACAGCCCTAACACATATATTCTAAAGAATTTCGAAAAGCAATCTATGAGATGTAAATCTTCATTTAACTTCTTCAATCGGTAATTGTAATTCTTTACTGAAGCGATGTTTTGACATTCTTGGAGCTCCATACACCGTTCGCTAACAATGGAAAATGACAACAATGACCTTCATCCATCTCTAGCAGCTCGCCTTCTGCATTGTTACAGCTCGGATTTGCATCAACAATGCCATGTTCATTTACTTTTGGACGGGACTGTACTTGCCGTTGTTAAGGAAAGAAGAAATTAATTCGTTAATGTGTTTTAATGCATCTTCAGTGCTTTGCTTTTGTTTAAAACCATATTGCTTATTTGTAATAATATTGTGTTTGTTCAAAAAGTTCAAAATATTTTGTAGGAAAAATTTTTCAATAATTTTATTAATGTTAGAAAGAAGTGCAATAGGTCGGTAATTGTCTAAATTTATCTTTGTACCTTTTTTGTAAATCGGCTCAAGAATTTGAATTTTCAGTTCATCAGGCCATTTTTCAGTGACGATTATTGAGTTTATAAGCTTAGAAATAAAGATTGATGAATTTTCAACTGAGTCGGTAATATGTGACATTAGTATACCGTCATTTCCAGTTGAATTGTTAATCTTCAGACTTTTGATAATGTTAGCAATCGTGAAAGGGTCACTTTCAAAAATTACAAGTTCCTAGTTACAATAAATCAATAAATTAATTAATATATACTGTAGTATCATAGCATGCATAAACGACCTAATAGAAATTAAATTACGAATTTCGGTCAGGAGGGTTAATTTTACGAAAAATAAAAATAGAACCTTTTATGAAAGAAATTTTATTCTAAACATATTTCGTAACGGTTTGTTTTCGATCGGATGAACGGTTCAGGTGCTACAAACAAAAAACTTTTTTTTCTCGACATTTTTGGATGCCATTTTGGAGAATGATAATTTTCACGATGCATCCATATCCAGATTTGTTAACTGCCCCTCCCCCTTTTTAGTAAATAATAAGGTAATAAACTCGCCTTTAAACGGTTAATGTTACAGATAACTATTAACTTATTGTCCTACATGTGATGTAGGACTGCTACTTATGAAATTAAAACGGTAGCTAAAAATTTGGACTGTCAGTTTGTGAAGTAAATGGTAGCTAAAAATTTGGATCGTCAATTTGCGAAGTAAAGTAATTTGAGAGCACCTAACATAACATCACTGAGATTATATACCTGGCATATAGGACCAAGGTTTGTCAGTTGGGAACTCTGCCACTTCCGCCAATAAGGCGACAAAGGTAAATTTTTCAGGAGAGCAAACTATAGTGTCACAAATTTATGTATTAATGTCAAAGTAGCCGTGCCACCCCCATCATCAACAGTCAGTAGTTGACAAACAGATGTAGGTCCCTGCAGGTGAAGATTACACAATAGGGTGGAGCGTTCAAAATAAATTTTTGAATTTCAAAATGCCCTGGTGCAGAAAAGTTGCAATTTGACATCTTAATAACGGGAAAAATAATAAAAAAAATTCAAAAAAATTTTTTGAGGTGCCCCCGGGGACCCCAAAATTTAAAAAAATCCTAAAAAAAGACATTTTTCAATTTTTTTTTTAACTGATTACATATTATAATTTTAACTTCCCCTGGTATTTTTTATACTATATTGAGTCCAACCAACGTCCTTAAAACATTTCATTGTTCTACCTCACTTCCAAGGGGTGCCCCAGGCAGGAACAACTTCAGCAATTTTCTCCAATATTCCTGTTTTTGTTGGGCATGTTCAAATGAGAAAAATTTATTTATATATTTACATTAACCTTGAGGCAAGATCCGGTTTCAAGAATATAACAAATAGCTGGTGATTCATCTATCAGGAATGCAGGCAGGGGCAAGGCCTGAAGGGGAATTATAGATTTAGTGTTCACATTTCAGAGGGAGAAGGCAGTTCATTTCCTGTTGTACTGTGAATTGTTCAGTTCATCCAATCTTAAAGGGAGGCAGTTAGTTTAATTCGGCATCTGTGTTTTACTGTTTGTGAAATGGATCCAGCACTCGCAGGTGGAGGTAAGAAGTGTGATTCACAAATGAAAACACTAAACTCAACGGCTTGTCTTGTATTTGGGTCTCCTGAGGTGTTACCAGGGAATACTTTGCCTACATTTAAAGATGGTATGAAGTATTTTCATTATGTTAGACAAGAACTGAAACCAAATGATAAGGCCAAAGAACCAACAGTTTCTGATGTTTCTTTAGTTGTAGCCGTGGAAGTAGAGAAAATGTGGGAAAAGTCATCAATACCCTGTATTTCAAGTCAAAAAAAACTTGAGAAAGTTAAATCGTTTCACAACAACTACAGAAACCTTTTGAAACCTTTCAAGCAAAGACAGGTGGATAGAAATTATCAAACAAAGATTAGGAACTTTGCGTTAAAAGCTAGCTGTGAGCTGTTTGATATATCGAGTTGTAAATGTGCAGATCTTACGAAGTGCTGTTGTCCTAAAGAGAGAAAGGTTCCGTTCGAGGAAAGACAATTTCTAATTGACCAAAGAACTGAGCGAAAAATGGTGATCGGTGGGGTTGATATGACTAAAACTATGCAGCTGGAAAAAGAATGAACCGTTTGCAGCAAGAGAAGATGAAACTTTCGAAATACACAAAAGACCAAGAGGCAGGCTAATCTTCCGTCCCGAAACGCATTAAACCAAATTCAAATTCTCCCAAAGATTCCACTTCCATAGCAACACCATCCAAGAAAAGTGTGATCTTCCGTAACCCCCTTATGAACCTGGCCAGAGAGTGTGATAGGCATAATATTTCCGACAGAGGGGCTGCAGCTGTTGCAACGGCTGTACTGCAGGACTTTGGAATTATTTCCACAGAAGAAACGTCAAATGTTATTGATCGAAGCAAAGTACGTCGAGATAGAAATATGTTACGTGAAGAATTGTCCTCAACAGATACTGGTCTAATACAAAGCCTCTACTTTGATGGACGAAAGGATAACACATTAATGAGTGTCAAAACAGAACGTAAATTATACCCTAGGGCAACAAAAGAGGAACATATAACGCTCGTCCAGGAACCTGGCTCGTTGTATTTAGGCCATATATCACCAAGAACTGGAGGAGCAGAGGACATTGTGACAGCGATTATGGATTTTTTCAACGTGCAAGAAATCAACCTCCAAGACCTCACCGTAGTTGGCTGCGACGGGACTAACGTAAACACAGGAATTAATAGTGGAATAATCAGACGGCTGGAACTCCATCTAGGAAAGCCACTCCAGTGGCTAATCTGCTTACTGCACATAAATGAACTCCCTCTACGTCATTTGCTCCAGCAGGTTGATGGGGGAACTGAAGGTCCTAAATCCTTTACGGGGCCTATTGGTAAAGCGATTACTGATTCTAAACGACCATGTGAGGAACAGCCAATCATAAAGTTTGCGCCAATTACAAGTGAAAATCTTCCAGTCATTAATAACTCGAAAGATCTTAGCACAGATCAACGATATCTGCATGAAATGTGCACTGCTGTTTCAACTGGCAACTGTTCTCGTGGCCTTGCATTGAGAAAACCTGGATTAGTGTGCCACTCCAGATGGTTGACAATGGCAAACAGAATTCTTCGGCTGTATGTTTCTACTGAGCCTCCTGGGGAAAATCTTGTAACTCTTGTCACATACATTCAAAAAGTCTATGCTCCAGTATGGTTCCACATCAAACTACAGCCGGCTTGCCTATACGGATCATCCCATTTTTGGAAGCTTGTCAATTATTCCAGATACCTCGAACTGCCAATTAGAAATGTAATCGACACTTGTATTAGGCGAAACAGTTTCTATGCCCACCCAGAGAATATTTTACTGGGGATGTTAGTTGATGGAAGGCCGAACATTAGAGAACTAGCATTAAGGAGGATTATGCTCTATCGGACTGCAGAAATCACAAGAGGCAGAGTTTCTCCAAGACAATTTAGAGTTCCAGACTTGAATCTAGATGCCGACGACTACATTGATATGATTGATTGGCAGAAAGAAGACAGAACTGAACCGCCTATTACTAAGGGATTTCAAGAGGAAGATATAAGCAACTTTATCAATGATAAAGGAGCTGAACCGCTCTCCAAGTTTTGTAGAATGCCATAGTCACACGCAGGGAACAGAACGCTGTGTTAAACTAGTAACGGAGGCATCAGCTGCGGTATTTGGGCAAAAGAAAAGAGATGGCTTGATGCGTGCCCGACTACTTTCTCGATCTTTAATGCCGACGTTTAATACTAAGAAGGAATTCAAACAGAAGTAATGGAAGTGTAATATGAATTAGAAATTATTCAATTCGGATTGCAGTTTTTAGCAAAGAAAGAACATTTGAACATTGAACAAGAACATTGAATAGAATAAGAAATTTATTCAATATCATTGTATCATTTAGTTAAAATACAAAATTAAATATTTCCCAAAAACTCATAATGTAAATAAAACTCGAATTTGTTAAAATTAGTGGATTTTTTTGAAGAAAATTGCCGAAGTTGTTGTTGCCTGGGGCACCTCTTAGAAATGAGGTAGAGCAATAAAGGACGTTGGTTGGACTCAATATAGTATAAAAAACACTAGGGGAAGTTAAAATTATGATATTTAATTAGCAAAAAAAAATTCGAAAAAATGTAGTTTTTTAAGATTTTTTTAATCTTTGGGTGCCCGGGGCATTTTGAATTTTAAAATTTTTTTTAATTTTTTTATTATTTTTCTCGTTAATAAGATGTCAAAATACAAATTTTCTGCACCAGGGCATTTTGAAATTAAAAAATTTGTTTTGAACGCTCCACCCTATTACACAATCAACTGCCCAATCCTTGTACGACACATGGTGCCCCATGCATACACCCACAAAATCTAGGAACAAATATTGGTCCTATGTGTAGGAACAAATCTTGGTCAGGCTCATAATAGTAACAAAGGTTTATTCAAATGTTTATAAATAATATTTACGACTAAAATATGCTAAATTATTTCAAGGAACATCTTGAAAGCTAGTTTATTAACTTATTATTTACTAAAAAGGAATATGGAAGCAGTTAAAATAAGAGATGTAATTAAATAGTATGTGTGAAACATGTTCAACTATATACAGTGAAAACCTCTTCATGAAATCTAATCCATAGGTGTAACTTTGTGGGAAACTATCAAGTTTAACGTTATAAATGATACGTTGTTGCTTGAAGAGATTTAAAAACAGAAATATTATAATACTGTTGTGTGAGATATTGTTATATCAGAGCTTGATCATAACACCTACCCTCCCGTTAAATAGGGCTGACATTTTCCTTATCAAATATTTGACACCCACTGAAATTAGTACCAATTAAAGGATCTGCCTGCATCATGAGTCTAACGTAATTTTCGTTCAAGTAGTCGCTCATACCCGTATCTTTCGCCCTTGCCAGATTTGTCTGGGTATTCTCGAATGCTACCTGAGAAAAGAACAAGCGGTGCTTCGCCAATCCGTACCTGTTTATTGCAGCAACTATCGCCTTCATTCAGAAAATATGTATTGAGTAAGAGAATAGTTAGGTCGTTATACGCGTGACATTTTTCTCAATGCGGTTAAAATGTTGGCAAAATTGACCATCCCGGCTAGGTCTCTCAGCAAATGTGTGAATCCCCTGACATTCGTGCAAAAATACAGGTTTGAAAAACCACCACAGTGCAGTCTGACAGACTGGGGCCACGTGTTCAGTCTACACACGTAGTAACGTCATGGTAAACTCAGCATGGCAAGGACCACAAGTGCTCGATATTTTCTAAGGTCCAGTACGTCTTCCAATAAAGTGTAGTTCTGTAAGTCCTTTTCCAGTTGTTTGATTTCTCTAAAATCCAACGGCATGTTTATCTTGTATTAGTACAAGATGGACTGGAATTCGTCTTCTCCGCACTGCAACGTGGAAGTTTTGTGTTGACTACCCAGCGAGCCCTGGGCTAAATTACCGCACACACTCTTGTTGAGTGTATAATTTAGCCTGTCTCCTGGTGCAATATTGAAGTACCGCACCCGAGCCTCTTTTTCCAGTTGTGTAAACCGATCCAAGTACTCTTGCTTGTAACGTAGCACGGTATCCCTTACCATATGTTTCCAGCTACTCGTCATAGCAATAGACACAGAATGTTGACGTAGTAACTTACGTTGTGTACATAATCGTTTTTTTAAATTTACAAATAGAGTGCTGGAACTATCGAATTTCCAACCGAGGTCTACGAAACTGTTGGTCTTTGGATATCTAAAACCTATGAACACCTTTTTCTGACCTACAGGAAGTTGGAGGGTTATAGAAACCATATCAGGATCGTTTATACTTTTTGTATTTGTGGACACCTGAGATCTGAGTATCACGAACTTACCGTGTCCGAATATATAACGGGGTTCTTTTCCGAGGTACAGTAGACATTTTTTGTAGGTAGCTGTAACTTGCATCTTCGGATTTAGCGTAAAGTGTAACATGGTTGTTAGACATTGGGAGTCTACGTAGCTTCTTCGAGCAGCATGGTGCGGTTCAACGGGTGCTGGGAGGTTAGACACCCTACAACTTAGGGCAGAGTACACGTTCATAAATTGTACCATACCAACTCTATGTATGAAAAACGAGCAGGGTACGAGCTGGTGGTCTTCGATGGGTGGAGCCAAAGCACCTATTGCAGTGTACTTTGCATCAAAGACGTCCTGATCGAATGGTTTGACATATACCTGTCTTTTACGAAACCCATCGATACCAGGTATTTGTCATCTTTTGCCGGACTCAAATTACCCGGGCTGGTAGTTTTCAACGTGTGCTTCTTTTTTGAGCATCTTTAAACACCCTTTTATGGTTCCCTTAGTATCGAGCACCAAATGTTCTCCATCGTATAAGTCTTCGTCTTCGTCTTTCGTCTTGTGTTTCCCAATATCGAACAGCTTACCATCTTGCAACAGTAATCCCAGGGAACTGTCTTTCGGAGGTAAAAGTCTCGGGGCTAAACCAATCCTTCGTCTTTCAGTCTGGCCGCATAGACAAAAGCCGTTGAACGGGATATTATCGTTTCTGAGTACGAGTACGTTTCTCTGAAGCCTTGTAGTTTTTATCGAAAGCTACTAAACTGTCTACTGATGGAGGAGGGTTGTATGCATCTTCCAATATCACGTTTTTGTGATATGAGAAGGTCCATGGCTCCAATTTATATTTGTTGCTAATCATTCTCACCAGAACGTGCTTGGGAGGACCCCTGTCCATTTCGTAGAATTTTGGAAATTTATACCATTGTATGCTATCTTTATTTGCAACGAGAACGTAAAATGCATTGTCGTAAATGGTCAGAATTTCCAGCGTTGTTATCGCTTTTTTTTGTCCACATAGGGTATGGAGTGGGGTTTGCTATTGGGAGAACATTGGCGTCCAGGAACAAGTTACTGGACACTAGATGCGTATCTGACCAGAATCGATAACAAAGAAGGGCATTGATAGGAAGGTCGTCGCATCGCACAAAATCAGTGGGTGGCATGTTACATTCTATTTTATCGTCGTTAATGGTCAACAGAAAATCTTGGAGTTTAATTTCTTCCAGAGATAGTTGCTTATCGCTCGACAGAACGACACTGTTTCCACCATAGGTAACATTTCCCGTGACATCCACGTTGTTCACTATGACTTGTGTTTTTTCCTCATTAAAAAGCATCGCGTCACTAAAAAAGTAAACTCCGTAATTGTCGGAAATATACACTCTTCCCTTTTGAATATAATCGTTGCTGTAGTTAACGTCTTCGACTTTGAAAGCGGAGCACTAAATCTCTCCTTCAGGTGTAGTGAGAACTTTTTCGTGAATAGACGCGGAATGGGGAGTGGTAGAATATAGCGCTATCCCATCCGGAACTGGCCAATCATCTTTCCGTACGGACAGCCGAGTGGTCTGAAAATATACACACATTTAAAAGTAATAAATCAGTACACACGTTAAAATTACAACTGGCACGTTGTTGCGTTCTAAACGCCTTGGTTTTTCCACAAATCCCTTTACAGTAGAATCCATTTTTTATTTTTTTTCTAATTTATTTATTTTAATTGACCACCATCTCTACTTCTGAAATTTCCACCAAACCAAACTACGTCCGGGGGGGGGGGTCAAGTGGTTAATACCTAAACATTTAATAGGTTTTAACTCGCATATTACAAAATTGAAATATATTTGTACGGACCATCTTGAAATTCCTTTAAAATTTAAATTTTTATGAAAACTGCACTTCAAAATTTGAAATTTTTACCAATAAATAACATTTTCTTGACATTTTTTTCCTCCAAGCATGTGTGAAACGGACAATATGCTAATTTTAACATGTAACAATAACAAATAATATCCATTTATAATTATTTATTATTTTAGTCATACACTACTACATAAAACCCTACGTATCTGAATTCTGCATATAGGGCACCAATTAAATATATTGGCACACTTGCCGCAACAGCTCATGTAGGAACAAGGTAAGAAGGTAGTAATTACCTCTTTACTACAACACATGATACAAGAAAGTTTCTGTTGCGCCGGCGGTCTATATTCCATCACTGTATTCTTGCCTGCTCTTAGCCCGAATGTGATGCATTCATCATAGAACTCGAATAAGTTGTCAAACTCGGGCTGGTCTAATCGGTTTTCGACCGTACTGTTCGTCAAGTTGCGCGGTAAACCTGCTGCATTTAACACTCTCGTCCAAAGGCATAACTTTGAATTATTGCAGGTTGCGTCCTGCCTCTGTTCTACCGATTTGCGACTGTCTCCCTTCACCGACTGTATGAATCAGCAGTTACCGTAAAGGATGGAGTGTATCTCCTGGGGATCATCCATAGCTCTCCAGTTCCTCATTTTACCTCCACAAAAGTAACAAGCCACGCAATTTCATGTTCCTAAATAGTATAAATCGGCAACCGCTAAAGAAAAGGGGTCTATCCTCATCTCGCGCCATTTTTTTCTGGTTTTTCTGGTAAGATTTCAAACGTTTTTCCAGTAGATGTTTGGTAGGATGGACTGCACAAGTGGTGAACGGTCCGACGTTGCGCGTAGAATTTGAGGAAGAATAACTGTGTAAATCCAGCATAAAACTCGGACAGCTCGGGTATAGGTGTCTATGAAAAATATCTGGATCATCGCCTCGCCCAAACTTTTCTAAAATTCCGCCGCTGTAAAATCATTCTACCCTATCCATTCATTTGCCATGGAAAAATCCCGAAAGAGCCAGTTCTTTTACGCTCACGAAAGGTAGGGGCCAATCATCGTAGGTCAACAGCCGTTCGTCGGCAAACTTCAGATCTACAACCGAATTCCACGTTTTCACTGTTCCGATATCGTGGTATTATGCTCGTCGATCTCGGGGAAGTTTGCGAACGGTAACTGCTCCAGTTCGCTGGTTTGAGAATCCATTTTGAAATAAGTGATCCCAACTGATCGCACCTCTATTTATACCCACATGTACATACCGAAGAAAAATGTAATCAAAGTAACCATGCCAAAATAATAATAACCGGTGCTGGAAATTCTAACACAAGCAGTTATCATGGAGAGGATAAGAGCTATCCACAAGTACACAGTTGTCCATTTATTGGTTTTTCTACTGACAAAATACTCGTCGTCCTTACATTTGCTATCTGTTGACACCTCTATACCATCAACTATAGGTTGTTTGCCTATAGTCACTTCTGGCAGAGAGATCGTTGGAAAAATATGCTTTGAGTATGAAGAAAAAGACGTCGCTTTCCCTAATCCTGATAGTCTGCCACTCGCCATTGGGGCAGGGCGTCTTGTGTATTTTGATATCGCTCTTGCACACCTTGAAGCAGTAGATGCCACGTGCATATTCTGCGTACTTCTGGAGCGTAGTGATTACCGGATTTTTATTGCGGAATTGAAATACCCCTCAAGCAGAGGTAGCTCTGTACAACTACCTAATAGGCTACGCAGTTTATCCATTACAAACGCAGATCCTTCGATTTTACGCTGCACTATCTGAAACGTTACTTTGGTATTGGAACAGAAGTGCAGTTCCTTTAAAATATCTTGATTGTTTATATAAGCGTTACCTGGATATATAATACGAAGTATTTCTGTATACAGGTAAAGCTCGACTGGTGATAATGGATATTCTTCTGCAGGGTCCATATTCATTAAGAATGAACAGAAATCTTTCTTGTTCACCAATTCGGTATATAAATCCTCCAGACGTAGGTTGTTAATCTTTATCAAATTTTCGTAATTTTTAGTCATCAGCCATTTCGAAATTCTTCCCCAAAATCGGAATTTGATTATAATATTTTATATAATAGGCTTTATATGTGGTCCTGGACTTGCCCAGGGTTTCAAGTATCTCAAAGATATCACGATACGACATTATTTTAGTATAAAAGAAAATGCAGTTAAAACCAGTTATCTGATTTCAATCTGTTATTTCTTTTCAACCTGTTATAACACTTGTTTTTAAATATTCTCATGCAACCATATATGAAAATATATTTATAAAGTGATGTAAAGTGAAGTTTATTGCTCCAAGTGGTACAAAAGATGTAACATTGTTTCCAATTTCTATAGACACATCGTTATAAAGTGGTTTCACTGTATATGAGCAATTAATTTTAAATGCTTATAAAATGGATATGGAACATCTTTTAAGTTTTATAGATAACATTTGGTCCGTATTTGATGAATGTCCTACATCGCTGATGACAAAATATTTGTTATTTATATTAAAAGAACAAATTCTCGAATACATTTGTGAAATTTGTCACATAGATCCACTATTCTTTTTTTTAATTTTTAAATACATTTTTAGATTTGTAAACTCTTACATTGTGTGGGAGTATACAGTAACGTTAAAGACAAAATAAGGTTATTCATCTTTAAAACAATCGGTTCCTTTATTTTTTTGTAACAAATACAGAATATTTTACTAAAAACCATAACCTCTTCCCATTTATTTTTATTCCCATTTATTTTTAAAAACAGAGAACGTTTTTTCATAATGATTTATGTTGATTAGTCCATTCATAGCAATAACGATTAATCAATTTTTCTGGGATACAAAGCACAAGGTTTGTTTTTGGGGCAAAAATATATCCATCGGATGTATATCCATCGCTGTAACACAGACGTTCGTAGTAGAAATCCCTTATAACATCGTCCTGACTTCCATTGACTACCATCTGTAGGTAACTCCTCGAAATCAATTCTTGAACAGTCGTTGAACTTTCTTTTGTTAGTAGTTAGAAATGTCACCGGTTCTTCGTCTGTTGTCTTTTCCTCCCCACATGACCTGGACACTTTATGGGAGGCCGTATAATATGTGAAGTGATTTTGCCCAACGTAAATGCTGATGGATTAGTATACTCCGCGCACGATAGTATAGATTTGCCTATGTGTATTGAGCGGGTTCTAATTATACCGACCCCGTGTTCTGGTATATTTCAGCGTGATCGTGTGTCGTGATCGCCAGCAAATCGTGATGTAACGACATCATTTGTAGAGGTTTAGAGGTTAAAGTAACGTGTTCTGTTACGATAGAAAAATCGGCAGTAGCTGGATCACGTACTGTTAACCCTTTAATGCCCATGCTAAACTGGATATTTTTTAAAGTTCTATATGATAGTTGGGTCGGTCGCGGGATTCGATCCGGCATTCACTTGGTTTGCAGACGAGGACGCTGACCACTGGGCTGTTGCTGCTCGCTTTACTCGGGGTCCCCGGGGACCCCTCATAAAGCTCGCGTTGCGCGTTGGGACTTAGTTTTTTTGCCGTTCAGTAGCCGTCCTTTTAAAGGAACGCCAGGCTATAAAGGGTTAAAAGGTTAGGTAGCTCGTAACTAATTTTTGACTGTTCGATGGTCCATACATAGTTAACATTACACCAAACCTATTTCATCACGTATATTCCGTCCTCATTCATAAAATATTGACCACTTTCGAAATTTTTGCCGCCAAATACAACGAGCTCAGAGTATTTTTTTGCATCGTTATCGTGGAGAAAACTACCAATAGTTTAATGTTTGTGTGGTTAAAATCCATCTTTTGCTAAAATTTATTTGGCAGATTCTCGCGGCGTACTTCTTTTGCCATCTAGTGTACAAATATACAAAGTTTTAGCAGCAGTCCAAAAAGCCAGTAATTTATTTTCGTTTGATAGCTTCATGTTATGTGCTTTATCTGTGGTAGTAAAATTATGAGTGAGGTGAATGGGCACACCTTGAAACGTTGACATTACATGAAGCTTCACGGGTAGAGTATCTTTGTAATGTAACTCCCTATATTTCGATATAAAATCATTGGAATCGACGATATTCCGCCAAAACGTGCAAACTAGTCGATCAGTCTGCAGGTCTTGAATATTGAGGTTAGATAAAATAATTTCCCAGCAATCTCGATTCATTGTGTCTGCTAGGACTCATTTCTAACCTATCAACCACTCTTTATATAGCGAAAATCCCAGTTCTCACCTACAATAATTATAACAGTGGAACAGAACAATACAAAAAATGCAGTTTTACTTTATTGGTTAAACTCTTCATTTATCTTTATTTTTGCTAACAATGACTTGCAAGAATTTAAGAGGGGTAGGTGGTGCAATAAATTGTTGGTCAAAACAGCAGGAGATATTTCACGGTGGTTCCGTCACGGGTTCGATGTCTACTATTTATAATGGCTTGTGTGCTACAATTTGAGCGTTACGCTCGATTAAAATATCCGTGAGGGAAAGGGCTGGGGACTTTAACGAATTTTGTGGGGATTCCGTGATTGGGAATGATTTGTGCACCAAATTTCATGCTTTTTTTTTAGCTCGATCGGCTTGGCCAAACTTTAATAAAGGCTGGGTCCCATGGGGTATTTTAAGGAGATATAACAAATAATAATAAACAAACAACAGATATCTTCCATAGCCTGTTAGTTTTCTACTGCTGTTATCTATAAGAGCGTTTGATGTGACTGGTTTCACCATAATGTATGATATGAACCAATATTGTATCGAAGCGGTTCTCATGAACCTCCCTATTAGAACTCTTCAAATTGCTCGTCGAACCTGCAGATTTTGGCGCGATATCATTGAATCCAAGGTTTTTTTTATCGAGATATAAAAAATTGCACTACAAGGATCTCAAGCCAGTGAAGTTACGGGTATTAGCAACATACGATACTGCCCCTTTTCATCTCGTGAAAAATTTTCTTAAAAGCTGTAAGGTTATCAACTTGAAACTGTCTATCAAAGGGAATTTCATAGCCATTTGGACAGACAAATGTTCTCTACATATTTGGACTCTAGATGGTCGGAAATTGCGTCGAGTTGAATTTAATCACAAGTTTTATCCCGAAATGGCATTCAACCATCGAAGCGATAAGTTGCTCGTGTTTGGTTTCGGTAGCGACTTCAAGCTGGATAGCATTATATTCGACGGAAAAAACTTCGAAAACACCCAATACCTAAAACACGAAGATATAATGCATGTGACAAAATCGATTTGGTCGACGCATAATAATTTCCTGTTGTGCATCGAAAGGAGAATGACCCCGAACAAAATTATATTTTGTCGTTACGCGATCCATTCACTATAGACTTTACCATCCGAGCAGAAAACGTTACTTTGACATATAGTCCCATACATGTCTTTAAATCCCGACTTGATAGTTATGACATCGTATTGTTGCGCTGAAATATATCAACTCATAGATGGTACTAAAATAGTTCGAACTCATTCCATACAGACGGGTGGATGCCTGTTATCTTGTGCCGAGTACTTAAATTATATGGTGCACACCGCATTCCCACTGATCAAAATTGTCACGCTCATTCTATGGTCCTGGAGACCTTTTTGTATATCGCCTCAGAAATACGCATTACTGAAACGATACCTTCCTTATAAATATTTTCCTAATCTGAATCCGGTAGTTTTTCTAACTGCTAATAAAGGAATGTCTAAGGATGATAAATCCAGAATGACTTACAAGGAGCTACCTAAAGGTGGTGAATGGAACTTGGATGGGGTTAATATGGAACTTGAACGCGTAAAATATACTGATAAAAAAAGCTATATTTTTATCCAAGAAATAAAATACACGCTTTTGATCCTAGGAAAAATGATATTATCGCCATTGCAACGCGTTGTTTATCAGCATTTATCGATCTGTAGCTCATACGAAATTTGTTTTATAATAAATTAAAATCCAATCAGGGAAAAAATGTTCTAGGACTATTTACACAAAATTCAAGCCTGCCTCCATATAAAATACACAAAATTCAAGCCTGCCTCCATACAAAATATACTAAATCCAAGCACGTTCAAATTTGCCTTCTTAAAAATTGCTAACTTTTTTTTACTGTAAATTGTTACACAATTGTGATCATTTAGCAAGCAATTGCTACCATTTTTGTAGAAATTGTTAACCATTTTTAACCAGAAATTATGTAACCATGTTAACCAGAAACTGTTAACAAAAGGACTCCAATTAAAAATGCTACATTAATTTAAAATAAATCCTCCAACCTTGTATGTATGCATTAAAGTTTATCTTTTAAAAGACTTTTCTAACTGAGGGTTGAGAAAATAATTGATTGCGACCAATAACCCATGACCGCCTTAAAGAACTTTCAGACCCCTTTTTTTAGAGTCCATATGGTACTTGGGTCGGTTCTCGGATTCGAACCGGCATACTCTTGGTTTGGAGCCGGCGACGCTGACCACTGGGCTGTGACTGCCCGCTTTGCTCGGGGTCCCCGGGGACCCCTCACAAAGCTCGCGCTGGGACTTAGTTTTTCGCTGTTGTACGTTGAAGGCGTACGTTCTTATCTAGGCGGTTATGGGCTAAAAAACTATTTTTGTATTTATGTTGTATATATATATATATTGTTTGTTTGCAGGGTTTAGGCTGGCAATTGTTTTATTTGAGCAGTTTGGTTAACTGCTTGCCAAATTTAGTAGCCAAATCAACTTTGGTGAGCCAAACAAACCATTCGAGAAAGTTATCCCTTAGAATCAAAGATGAAATATTTGGACCCCCCCCCACCCAACAAATTTATCATATTAGGTTTATGTTTTCAAATGCTGTGTGATCTGTGCTTTAAAAAAGTTAGACATTTAAATATTGATTTCAATCGTCCTCTTGCCCAGGCAACTGTCCAATTTCATAATAGCAGCAGCAGGAGAAAGGCATTTTACTAGAATTCAAGTTGAAAATTTTGTAGGCCTGGTTTTTTGTGGTGTGTTAAAAGTGACAAACATATAAAATGCAGCTACCTAACGGTTTAGTGCGATTGTGTAGGAGCAGTTTGTAGCGTTTGTAGGCTATAAAGCTGAAACAAATTGTCACAGAGTTTGCAGAAGGTACTTGAAGTCCTTGAAATTGTCTGCAAATCCTTGAATTAAACTTTTTGTCTAAATTTAAAAGAATGCTTCAGCTTTGAGCAAGATAAAGACAAATTTTTTATGGTTATAATTTTAAACAAGTTTGGGTAGGCTAGTGCATTTTTATCGTCAGTAGGCCCAGTTTGAAGTTAAATAGCCTTATTTGCGTAAGTGTGTTCATTAATAAAGGTCATTGACAAAATTATATAGGTCTTAAAAAGTCCTTGAAAGTCCTTGAATTTATTCTTTGTGATCTTGTGTGAAACCTGTTGTCATTAAACAAAGAAAAAATCACTAAGCTATACCATCAGTAATTTTTTATTATTCAGCATGTGAAGACAAAAAATTAAAGTAACAACGTTAAAAATGTTGAATTTAATTAAAATCCTTAGCAATTTGGCTAATCAGAAACGGAAATTATTAGCCAAATGAAATGATTGTTAGCATTTTGGCGATTTGGCTACCGACAGCTTAATCCCTGTATGTTTGTAATGTATTTTGTAAATTTTATTTCTAAATAGACAGTAATATTTTTATAAACTTTTTAAATTTATTTCTTTAATAGTAAAACTGTATTAGACACTGAGCAGTCTTATTTTGGCACTAACAAAAACAATTGAATCTACACAATTATCCAGAATTTCAATACATTGCAAGTCACAAATCTAAATCCAAGCATTGAAGGCGAGTTGTTATCAAGACACGAGCTAGTGTGTCACCTGCCAAGATTATAAACGATAACATCTATCCAGATAAAATTACATATAAACATGGCTACCACTATACATGTTGTGTCTTTGCAGCTTAGTCAGTTTGGCTTTTCTCAACCATCTGAGGATAAATCACAATGCGACAGAAAGGGCTGAAACTTGTATAATCAAATTATCTTATCTAAATAAATTCTTCCATGTGTGGTGGTTCTTAGCTCATTTTACAGGTATTACTGTGGAGATGTGTCCTTTTCATATGGACCTTTCTAATTGATCAAGTGGTGAGAGCTCCAAACGTCCAAATTGATTGTTTTACATTGTTATAATGCAATAGTGCCAAACTGAACATTAAATAAACCCATGGTTTTACAAGGAAATACTGTAGTACAAATCCTAATTATTTGATAAAAGATGACTGCAATCCTCAAAGCCTAACGAAAGAAAAAAAAGAAAAGAAATGGACTAGAAAATAGATTGGTGTTTCCATCTCATAATTGCTAAGAAAAAAAATTCCGAAAACAAGATTGGTGTTTCCATCTTATAATTGCTAAGAAAAAAAAATATATTTCATCAATTTAGAGCAAAAATATCTGATATCTAACTAAAAAAAAAACTTGTTAAGGATTCCCGCCAAGCTTCCCGGCCATGTGAAATCGTGATTTCAAACGCCAAGCTCTTTCGCCAAGCTAATCCCACCGACTAATACTTCAAACCTTAAATAAAATAATTGAAAATTGCGCAGTAAGCATCTTTCATTTAACCTTCGAACTATTACTCTGTGGGATTAGCTTAGTGAAAGAGCTTGGCGTTTGATATCACGACTTCGTACGACTGAAAAGTTTGGCTGGAATCCTTAACAAGTTTTGTTTTGGGGAAGATTTACAATATACTGCAGTAATAGGGAATCAGTTTGAAAAGTTCACAGTTGGAAATGTGTTACGGCATGATAAATTTCAGCAAATTAGTTGATTTCAGTGCTGAACAACATTTCAGTAAGTTTTATTTCCTTTTTTTACTGAACCTATTTTTTTATGAACTTATGACAAGTCTTACGTTAAAAATTAGTTGATTTTAAGATTCATCCTGCTAGTACACCGTTGAACACCAATAAGAAAGAAGTTATAAAAACGTGCGCAGCAGGTAAACTTAAGCTGTGCTTAACAGTATTTTATGACAAATACTAGCAGAAGCCCGTGCAGTTAGTGTTGAATGCACAATTTGCAACACTGGTTAGGTATGGTAGCTGATGTGTGTTCATCTTCAAATTGTTGCGCATACCGGCTAAGAAACGTTGATTTTTCGTTCGCTTCACTCACTCAGGCAACGCATACTGTGACTCAACCCCAATAACTGCTAAATGATCCTCTTTCTAATAGTCACTTCTATTATTATTCGTGTTGGCAGATATATCATCAGCGGATTTTGTAACTCAACCCTACTGCTAATGATCCCTTTTTGTAACGCTCAATAATTCTACCAGCCATGTTCATGCTGGTGGAAATAAATAAGTACAATGTAGCTTTCAAGAAGCATGTTGTTCTGAAAGCTTTTTCCATTGTTTTCCGTCTGCCCGACACCTGACTCAACCAGTTTGCTTGGTTATGCTCGCAACAGGTGGTAGAAAATGTGCACCACCCACGTTTTGTTTACTTGTTTAATAGCGTGTTACAGATCATTGAAATTATTGTTGAAGTTATTGTACGATTGTTTCAAAGGCCTAGGCCAAATGTTAAAATTGTTTAGGCAAACATAAAAGTACATCGAATGCATAATTCACCTTTTACAAGTGCCACGAAATAAAGTAGGGAAGAGGTTTGAATGGCTGAGGTGAGGGGGGGCATAAACAAAGATTTAGTAGCAAATTGAAATAAAAAAGTGGCCAGGGATGGGCATATATT
This sequence comes from Lithobius niger, assembly GCA_023313725.1. NCBI lineage: Eukaryota > Metazoa > Arthropoda > Chilopoda > Lithobiomorpha > Lithobiidae > Lithobius > Lithobius niger. Next base: position 45,603 of record JAHWFP010245502.1, on the reverse strand, counting down.
GGAGAAGAGAATTTATCTTTGGGACCCCCAATTCACCTCAGAGAAGCTACCATTCATTCTTACATCTGCCCCCTCCACTCTCCAAAATTGTAGGTTCCCCCACATCACTGATCGCTTCTCCATTTTTTATTTTTGTAATACTTCTTCAGACAGCTTGTCCCCCTCTTCAGATATGTGCCCAACCCCATTCCCGGTCACTCATCCCTCCTTTTTTGTATATTTTGTACTGAAACATTGAACATTTCCCCACCTATTTTTTTAATTTCTTGTAACTGAAATTTAAAAATCCCTTGTCGTACTTTTATTTTTGCACTGAAACTTCACAAAGCCCCCCCCCCACCGTAGCTTGTTCGTCTATTTTTTTTAACCGAAATTTCAAAAATATTATAATTGTTTAAAACAAACCACAAATTACTTTGAATTACGTAAAACATATTTAATTCAAGGAAAAGATGTAGTTAATATTTAAGCAATTCCTTACCTTGAATAAATTCTCTTAACAAATTCAAGCACCATATACAAACCATGCTTTTTTTTATCATTTTGTGGCATTTTACATAATGGTGTAGAATACCGCAAATTGAAATAGGATTGCTGTCACCTATCAGTAGATTTTAAATATTTACTGTATGAACTCCTAGATTATACTACAGGGGCTCTTAATCTTTTAAACAAATTTAGAAACACTTAAGGATTTAAATAAATTGTTTTTATTATTCTTTTTCAATTTAAAATTTAACATGTTTACACTTTAACGTGAATTAGCTGATGGTTGGTGTAGCCTTTATCCATGTTAAAATCGCCTTCACGTACCCTGAATCTAAAGTGATCGTCATCTTGCATGACGTTCGGTGATCTGGACGAAAAGAAGTCCACAAAACTAAAATTATAGTCAAACGACAAGAAAATGTCGTTCATGAATGTGTGTTGCTCAGACACTACTCTTCCAACATAGCATCCGTTTTGGGAATAACCCACGACCATACCATCATTTGACCTACATTCGAACAGCGTGTCGATACTGAAATTGGATATGTCTACTAATCTGGACCTCTGGCCGTCGTCATAAGTATGGATTAAGAACGGATCAATACGTAAATTGTCTCCCCAACTCTGGTTTTCTTTGATTATCCAAGGAACTAGGTAAACCATTCCTGACTCATCTAATGTGAGTTTTAGGTGGTTGACTTTATCGGGAAGTTGGTGTCTCTGGCTGTGGCCATAATCGTGTATGAACAGAGAGAGTATCACCCGTGCTGTACATTCCAACAAATTTAAGCACGGTGACTATGTTTTCTCCTCTTTTTAAAATTGCTTCGTAAACATCATCAGTTCTCCTATCGGTTCCTTTGCAGTCCAGTAGCTTTCCCCTCTTGATTCTATAATCGCTTTCTGCTAGTTTAATCTCGGGGGTTTCTCTAAGTTAGGATTTAAGTCAACAAATTTGTTCCGTGT
>JAHWFP010245502.1:0-44138 GCA_023313725.1 Lithobius niger | reverse complement strand
AAAGGCATTCGGTCGCATGTATACATATATATTAGAAGTGGAAGTCTTGTCTTCTAAAATAGTGAATGTTATACCGCGATTGTCCACACTAAAAGACAGTTCTGGCCTGTATTTTGCATACTTGGCACGATTTTCGAACACATGGATCTTGATTTGCTTGCTTTTATTGATAAATGGTCTAGTGTCCAAGGGACAGAACGAACTCTGAAAATTATCTATGGCATATTGGATAGTTATCTTGATGTCACTCACTAAAAATATAGACGATAAAGAAAAATCGTAAATATTTTATTAACTGATATTTTCATGTTCTCATAAGTCAGATGTGTTAAGAAAACTTCAAATTTCGTTCCTGCAGTACTGATTTCACTCTTGCATAATTCCAAAGATGGCGGTTCAATGTACAATTCAACATCGTATTTTCATTGTTAAAACGTTACAGCAACGCAATACGCAACAGAGTGCTGCATAAGTTTCATAAACAATTTTAAAACTTCTATGTTCCAACACGATCTACAATACTACGGATGGTAAATAAATTTAAGGAAACTGGAACTATTTTGAACAAAAATACAGAACATTCAGGTAGTCCAGTGACAGTTCGTACACCAGTGGTGAGAAGTCCACGAATGTCTTGATGACGTTCGTGGACTTCTTCTCACACTTTCATACAATCTCTCCACATTCACTGGCGTCATCAAGACGACGATCTCTTGCTCTCAACAATAAAAGAACGTCACAGCTAACAATGCTAATGAAAAACTTAACCTTTTCCCTGACAAACTCAAATGTTCCAGGAACTTTCAGAAACAGATAAACGACGACGTTTAAGCATTTGTCGCTTATGTGACAATGACGATTTTAATTTGGAAAATGTGTTTATACTTTTTTTTTGTGGGGTCACCTAAAGAAAGTCTTCAAACTTAACCCTAAATCTAGTCACAAACTCAAGCATTCATAGGGATATTTGGGCTGTAGCGCAAGACATTCTTTAGGCTGTCGTCAGCAACTGCACACTTAGAATAGCAAAATGTATTCAATTTAGGGAGCTCAATTTAAGCATGCATTTACTTCGTCGAATTAAAATCAACGTCATGTCAAAAAAATTTCAAGTTTTCTTAACACATCTGACTTATCAGAACATGAAAATCTCAACTAATGAAGTATTGATGGCATTTCTTTATCGTCTACATTTTTATTGACCACCCTGTACTTCCCGCCGGACAAGCTGCCCTGGTAGTTAACGAGCTGGACTTAGAAGACTGCAGATAATTAAACGATTTTGCTTCCAAGGACGGCGTAAAGATGTTCCATATACCAGCAAATCTGGCGTTTCATCCACTCAAAAAGGTGAAAGCAATATACTCGAAATTCAAGAGAGAGACGAAGGGTAACTTTACTCAGACCGATTTTAATCAATTTTTTGCTGATGCCTGGAAAACTGGACTTTTGGAAAACGTCATCAAAATGGAGTTTGGACGGCTCGTTTTTCCCGACCATACATAAAAAGAGAGATATCGATTCATAATATACATTTCAATCGACATGTCTACTGCAGTATACGTACCGGAAGAGTGACTCGTTTATCTGCATAGTTGCGATGGCGGTGTAATACCTCTAGGATCGGAATTAGCCAAGAGAGTTAGTTCTACCATCAAAGACCTGCTAGAACCATTGCAGTGCAGAGCCAGGATGATTGTACAAACTTCGAACTACCACTTAGCCACGTAGATTTCGATGCCTTGACTAGGATAGTAGATTGGATAAAAATGTACTCGGAAGCTTTGCAAATTAAATGGAATCACGAATTTTTTAATCCCGACATGATGGCAGCTGACTTTCTACAAATAATGGGTATGCGCAATCTTATTGGCAAAAAGTTATCTACTCAAGTTATCTACTTAACATTAAAAACTATTTAACGCCCAAAGAAGAAAACGTATCGACCAAGAGCTAGTTTGGGAGAGAGATGTTGACGAGGAAGAAATAGAAGACATGGAAGAAACTTAACAAAATTAATTTTTAACTTACTACTAATATTGTTTTTTCCTAATGCTGGTTTATACGTTGTATTTATTCAAGTTAAATTATTGTAACCGAATTGTACATCCGTGATAAGATTAAAATCCGTCAGATTAATTTTAACTCTTTGAATGTCATGAAAGTTTATTTTCACCATTTTTAACCACATCTTTGGAGAGCGTTTTATTTAATAAGCCTGTTTGTCTCATAATAGTTGCAATAATTTTAAATGTATAAAACATCTTCAAAAATATTCTGGTTCTCCTGCAAGCTTCTGGCATATAGTAGCTGGAAATAACTGGTAGTAGAACAAAATTTTGTTTAGTATTGGTTTTCAATTAATTGGTTTAAAATATTAGTTGGACCATGTTACGTAATAAACAGTCAACCTAGAAAGGGAGAAAAATGAGTTACACTCTTCACATCCAACCCAAAGGCTCTCTCTGCATTTCCCAAATATCAGTCAATTTTTATCAGGCCCTTAGTAAAAACCAAGTAATAAAAAAAATATAATAACCAAGTAACAACAAATGGCAGTGTTAAGGCGAAGAGAGTTTGCATCACATTTAATGTAAAAGGGTTGGTCAAAAAATGCTACTGATTGGATGCTGTAGTTAAACAAAACGGATTTTATTTTCTTGGAAACCACCGAAAATGATTCGCCGAAACTGTTAGAAATATTGTTGCGAAACTCTTATGACAAGATAAAGATAAATATTGATGAAACCAACAAGGTAACGATACATATTTATAACAAGTTTGCCAACCTCGAGGGGAAAACGATGCTTGATATTTTATTCCGCGAAGATATGGTACTGCGTCATATGCGTGACAATATGTTTGAGAATTACCCATTTCTATATATGTTACTTGAAAATAATATCTCTCCATTATGTATAACCAGTTTCTACGTGGTGGATTTCGTGACGTGCATTGTTGTGGCCAAGGATGGCTCAATTTACCCCTCGGTAATCCGTCAATTCCTATGTTACTGTGGAGCGATTTAATACACGAGTCCAATACAGGGTTCGTTTTTTATGCAAATTGGCAGTAATTAATGCAAATGTGACAAACTTATACTTGCAACATTTTAACAGAAACCTCCCAGCTTGGCGGCTAATTGGTGTTTTTATCTCGATCTTCTCCATGGTCTTATTTACACAAATAAGCTCGTAATGACGGAATATTTCCGTAGATTTTTTGTTCTGGTTTGTAAGAATGGCTATTATAACATGTTAAGTAGAATTATAGGAAAAAGAAATCAATAACATCGAAAATAACTACCAGTTATAAGAGTTAATTTCACTTAGATACAAAGAATCCATTCCCGAACGGCACGTTATTTTTCTAGACAACAAACATCCACTAGTAAATGTTCTTTTAAAAGCTAACCGCATGTGGTTCTACGAAATGATTGTCGATTGTGAGAAAGAAGCAAATGATTTACTCAGCAACAAGGTCGTTGAATCTTTGGAAATCGTAACAGGTTTACCTTTGTTAGGTTACAAATTAGAAAAGAATTACGAATGTAGCGTGAAATCGTTGAATTATTTGTCGATTGTAAACTTATTAGAATTATACCTACAAAAACTTACTGTAGTATTGCAACTGCATTAAAAGAAACTCTGCAATAAAAGCTTATTATTGTAACTATGCAATGAAAACCTAAACTCTACAATAAAAGCTAAACTATGCGATAAAAGCTTAGTATTGTAACTATACAATAAAAACCTAAACTCTGCGATAAAAGCTTTAACTCTGTAATAAAAGCTTAGTATTGTAACTCTGCAATAAAAGTTAACTCATAAAATGCTATGCACTAACCTCTTGAAGGCTAGTTTATTAATTTATTATTTACTAAAAAGGAATAAGGAAGCAGTTACGATAAGCAACGTTATTAACGTCTATTGCATGTTTTCCGTGCAAAATGTTTTAACTATTTGAATGCCATGAACGTTACAACCTCTCTTCCCTCTCTCCAAAAATGTTGTGGTTAAAAATGGTGAATTTTCATTATGGGATAACTTGTGACCTGTTTCTTTTTTGTAAGTTGTCAATAAAAGGATAGTATAAATAAGCTGTAAGCGGGATTCATTAATAGTCATAATACAAAAAAACAAGTAACAACAAATGGTAGCGTTAAAGAGAAAGGAATTCGCTGCACATTTAATGACAAAGGGATGGTAAAAAACGCTACTGATTGGATGTTGGAATTGAACGAAACGAATTTCACTTTATTGGAAAGAACCGAAACTGAATCGCAGAAGCTGCTAGAACTATTGTTGCGAAACTCTTATTACAAGATAACGATAAATACTGACGATAATAGACTTGCTGACATGAGGGGAAAACTATGCTTAACATTTTATTCCGCAAATATACGGTTATACTGCATCAGATACGTGACAATATGTTTAATAATTGTTCATTTCTGTGTATGTTAATTGATAATAACGTCTCGCCATTATACATATTTGCTTTTTACACAGCGGATTTCGTGACGTGTTTACGTTGTTGTAACTAAGGATGGCTCAATTTACCCCTCTATAGTCCATCGAGTTCTATGTCAATGTGGAAAGATTTAATATACGAGTCCTACGCAGGATTCAGGTTTTTACACAGATTGGCGGTAATTCATGCAAATGTTACGCCCTTATATTTACAGGTCGTAACATTTCAACACTCGCCTCACCATTTGGCACTTCATAATTGTTTTTTATCTCGACCTCGTCTGCGGTCTCTTTTGCCACAAAAACCAGCTAGAATTGACGGAATATTCCCGCAGATTTTTCGTTCTGGTTTTTAAGAATGGATATTATAACGTGTTATATAAAATTATACGAGATTTTGAATAAATCAAGAACAACTGCGCTACAATCGAAAATAACTGCCAGTTATTAGAATTCATTTCACGCAAATACAACCAATCCATTCCCGAGTTGCACATCAAGTTTCTAGACGATAACAAACGTCTGCCAGTAAATGTTCTTTTAAAAGCTAACCGCTTGTGGTTCTATGAAATGAATGTCGATTGTGAGAACAAAGTAAATGATTTGCTCAATGGCAAGGTCGTTGAATGTTTGAAAATCTTGACTGGTTTACCGTTATTAGGCTACAAATTAGAAAATTACGAGAGTAACTTGAAATCGTTGAATTATTTGTCAATTGTAAAATTGTTAGAAGTCTACAAAAACTTACGGTAGTATTGTAACTTTTTAATAAAGTTGATAAGTCCTTAAAAATGCTTAAATTTAAAGGCCTCGAATTATTTTATTTTACAACTTAAAATATCCTAGTTTTGAGCAAGATAAAAAACAAACATCTTTTGTGGGAAAAGTACTTGAACAATTACATTAGTTTTGGATAGAATAAGCCCTTGAAAATCTATTCCTGCATACAGAAAAATTGAAAGTTTTGTAAAACTTGACAATTTTTTTGTTACCGGAGTCTTGAAATTATTCGAAGGTTTATGAGGGTAAGAGCGAGTCCTGACTGAGTACTTCGACAGCTCGAAGTACTTCCAGATTATGCATTTCCATGAAATATTCTACTTCACTCACAGTTGCCGCCCTGTAAGTGTCGCTTATTTCGCAGACCTCGACCAGAAAAGAGTTGTATTTTTTCATCAGGACGTCGAAGATATCGAAATATGTCCTTAGTTTTTTATTGCCGTCTTTTGGAAAGATGGGATTTTGTTTGTTTATTAAGAGTCTGTACATCATGCCTGCCACGACGACCGGGTAGAAGGCTATTCCGTGCTTTTCGCCAACTCGAACGAAACGAACGCTTTAGTACCCGGAAAACCGTCGCACATAGCGAGCTGGTGACTTGCCTCACCGTATTGTTTGCCTTTTACCGCCAGGTACCAGTGATACAGATTGTTCTCGGTTAACCATAGTCATAATAACGGCCCTTCATTAATCTTTGAGCAATTTTTCTATGTTTTCTGAAATTGGCGTTCAAACATGCGGTCGTTAAGACATTGCATATCAGCAGAACGGCCAAGTGCCCTTCGAGTTTTAGTAATGCAAGATCCATACAAAAGGAAATGATTAGTTTTGACGCGCCTATAGCGTGCTCCATGCCCAGGCTAGTTCTCATGGTGAGGGTATGAAGGAGGTAGAGTGTAAGTTTCGTCGCCTCGTGAGGGGTCAGAGTGTTCTCCATAAAGCTAGTTTCTTCGTCACGTAACCGTTGCGCTAGCGTAACGACTTTGTGTTCCAGTAGGCTGACAAAATCTTCTCTCTTCATACGATAAACTTCTATAGTCCTGTGGTAGAGTATCGTCTCGTAGTCTGTCTTGTCAGTTGACTCGCTTTTTGCGTACTTAAATATATTCTGCACGATGACCCACTGGTTTTTGTTGACCATCTCGTCGAGACTCTGCATGGAGTTGACTTCCTTTAAGGGCACAGCACTAGCGTATTTAGTAAACATATTTTGTGGCATTTTGAACACCAATTCCAAGAAAAAATACACCATGCCAACACTTTTTCGTAATGTAACCTGCTGTTAGTTTTCAGCGGCAAAACTGAATCGATAAAACTGGACGAACGAACAATTCCTTTATCTGGGAAAATGTAACAAATGCGGTCTTCAATCTCTTACAGTAGATGTTCGTTACAACCGCATAACTCGACCATACTGACCTTAACATCTCCCGTTTTTTCAGTTTTTAAAAAAACATTCTCTAGCATCGTCTTCCGGTATAGAAACATCGGTTACCTGGTAACCGATCAAAATTGTAAGTACTTGGTCGATCATATTTTGTTTTATTTGAATCCGGAAATATTCTTTTCCCTTTTTTTTATTTTGTACGATTATAAAAACAAAATAAATGGAAAAAAAACAAGACATATACACGAAAGTTAACGTACACTTACGTAGGAACTTTTATTGTCAAAAGCATATAAAGTACACTAATATCTTTGATACCGTTATGTTAATCTATTGGGGTTAGAACAAGTTGCTTGATAGTGCTTGAATTTTTTTAAAGAAACTTTTAGATAAGTTCCTGAAAAAGGTCTTGAATTATTTTTTTTTATTAATTTTAAAATAAATATTCTTGCTTTGCACATTAGATTATGTTGCTCCATATATTTTTCACTAGTCATTTAGTGGGTTATTTTTAAAAAACAAATCTGGGAAGGGACCCCGGCCAGGCTAAGCGCCCATGAGGAAAAGAAGAGCGTTTCTGGCGGGTACGGTATATGCGGATTAATCCCTCCTTATATGAGGTAACTAGCATATCCATATTGTGATTGAGTGTAATTGGCTTTGCCGGGATAAAAATATGTAGTTTTCCTGTCGTTTAAATAAAGGCGCTGCAGTTCAAGATCATTTACAACTTCGTCCCTAACTACGTTTCTCACTTGCCAATGGTCTACATCTGCTAATCAAGACATCAGCACAATTTTGGGGCTTTAGAAAAGTAATTCCGTCTATATCGAGTACATTTTTATAAGGCATATAGCGCATTTCTGTTAACGCAAAATTATCCAAAATAAGAACTATATCTACCAACGGGAATTGTGAAACTTGATAAAGATTAGCTACCTCCTTACATGACATCTGATAAGGCGTCTCCACGCGACAAATCAATTGTATTTGTGTAGGTGTCAATCTGGAAATGTGATATATTTCGGCATGTTGGCAAAACTTAACTATTAGAAGGTTGACGTCTAATGCCATCATAAACGCTGGAGTCTTCTCGAATTTTAAGTAGTTTGATTCTATAGAAAGATCTCGGGGGCCCCGCAACGTTTATGCCATGTGCGCTGATTTGCTTTCGAACGACCGAATCAAATACGTAGTTGCCCACTTTAAACGTATTAGGAACGTATGTTGGCCGTGGTCCAGGTGACTTACCTTTTCAAACTTTGTGCCGCTGAAAATTAACACTCTGTCAACAACGGACAAATATGGTTGGTGCAGGACGGCCAACAACTTGTCGTCTTTACTATTGAAATCCAAACGCATGCAACAATGATTAGGAAATAAGTGACAACACAAAAATGTCCCATCTAGACACGATATAACGCATACCGTCTTAGGATTCGTCGTAAACGCCAAATATTTTACATTTTTAGATAATCGCATACAACGTACATCCTGGCCTATGTAGAACCTACTTGTGCGGTGTACAGGAAGCCATTCAAGCTCGGATACTAAGCAATTCAACACTGGTGGCATTAGTTACTTGTAGTTCGAAGAAACGTATTCTGCCAAAAAACTCTTGCTAGCTATATTTGTGTGCCATAGTATACAAGCTCGTGCAGCTACCTTTAAGTAGCTGACTGAAAGATGTAGTAGTATTTCTTTTCTACAACATTCGTTCATTTTTACTCCTTTTTAATGGACACGTATAGTGGTAAATCTACTTTCATAAAAACGTAAAGAGACCAACCCGACTTCAAATTTTACAACCATTATTTCGTTCTCTACAACTTTTGTTGTAAGGGTGACCGTTGAGGTCATGTGTCATTATAGAGCAAGTGGTGGGCACTCAGTCTAAAATTTAAACAATCCACTTTTTAGGGTAAAAATGCATCGATCCAAAAAAATAGTATACACCAATATAACTGAAAATTTTACGACCTTCGTTTTGTTCTTTACAACATTTCTATACGAGTTACCGTTTAGGTGTATAGAGTAAGTGCCCACTTAGGGAAAAAAGGAAATGACTGTGTTGGACTTAGCCAAAAATGCAAGAATCGAAAATTTTTATTATGTTTTTGGATTGTAAGTAGCTGAGAAACTCTCTTGGTCTTAGCCAAAAAATGCAAGAATCGAAAATTTTTTTATTACATTTTGGACTCTGTAGGTAGCTAAGAAACTCCTCCTGATAAACTTTCCCTTTGACACCACACATCTCACTCTGTCAGTTTAGCATTGGAATCTATTGGACTTAACCTTTTCGACGTTAGATGTCACTAGGAGCCTGATAAAGGTTGACTGATCTTTGTGAATTGTAGATAGAGCTTTTGGGTTGGTTGTGAGGTGATTAATTATTTTTTTATCGTTTTGTGGGTTGACTGTTTATTGCATCCATTTGCAGTCAGTTTACGTTGACAACCCAGTCAGCTCTTTAGGATTGTCAAGGGGCGTTCGTTCAGTCTAAGTAACAAGTCAGCCAAAAATCTAGGCTTACACAATTGCCACTTCATCGCAGTAACAAAGCATAAAGGGGCAATTTCAAACTGAATAGAGTTACATAACTGTATTAGGGCTATGTATTACATTACCTAGCACGTTTTTAGTCATTTTTGAAATCTCAACAGTTATGCAAGCAAGCAAACCAAAATACTAAACAGAATAGAGTTACATCTGGAAATACCTTTATTTCATTGTATCTGACTTACAATATACTTTTATTTTTTGATCGTTTCCATTAAGAATTATGCAAGTTATTTTCCGCTGTATCCAAAACCGACTTCAGCATGCTCAGTCTCATCATAATCCTTTACTTCATGTGTACCACAGTTGGAAATCTTCTCAACAATTATTTGTGCGGTACGGTCTCCCCTATCAATCCTGTATGCCGCATTCGTGGTGTTGTGCAAAATTACCGCAACGTTAAATCTGTAATCTTCATCTATGACACCACCAAGAACAACAATTCCGTGGTTGAAAGCTAAAGACGAACGACTGGCAAGACAATAGTGATGACCACTGGGTGGGATAACTGCTAAATCAATTTGTATTTTTTCTCTGCACTTGGGAAGAATGGTTGTGCTTGTTGGAGAAAATAGATCAAACCCTGCACTACGGGGGGTATGACGTACAGTGCAAATGCCAAATGGCTCAATTTCATGAATCCCAAACAGGTTTCTAAATCCATATTGATTCCAATAAATAACGAGAGAAAGAATCACGGTGTAATAATTTGATTTTTAGGTACTCCTTAATAAAGGACTGTACTACAATATCCAGAACTAGTTACCATTAAGAGAATGAGATTACGGGACTGCTGTGCAAAGGAGAACAGTCAATGTTGCGCTTTGAAATTGAAGTGCTTTCCTCACAAAAACGGTTGTCTTTTTATAGCCAGAATTTGCTTACGTAATTTGATTGTATGTCCATCAAAACCATTACTAGTGTTAAACACACAATGTTAATTGGAAAAGAGAATACACAGGAAATCCAATTCCAAGCTATTTAAACTACCGATAACCACAAGTGTGCATTTCCAAGGTTATGGAAATTTCAAAATGGTAACTTTACGCTCCAGGAGGAAATCTTGGAGTGTAAAGTGTGATTTGGAGTGCAATTTGCCCCTTTGTGTCTGAATATTTCGACCCCTGGAAGTGGTGTTAATGTCAGTAGGTTTTCGGCTGCCCAGAGACTGTTGTTATAACCACGGCTAGCTGCCTGGTTGGCTTTCCTGAGTTACGTACGAATAGCGCGGGAAAGTCAACCCACCAAAGATTCGGGCAGAGCTTCGCGTGATATAGACGCACGCACAGGCAATAACCGGGATATACCCAAAAAATATCGGTTAATATCAATTCCTTACCCAACGGACACGTGATGATATGGGCGCATGTACATATTTTGGTAGGGATTCAGATCGGCATTAGACTGATGGTGTCGTATTGTATAGTCAGATTTATACAGAAATTATATAAACGATAAACAGCGTAAATTTGGTGTGATATACCTGAACACTTTACTTTGGGGTCATTTCAAAATAAAAAAAAATTAAACCAAATTTACATGAACTGAATTTGCGTAAATTTAGACACACACTAGTGTGTCGCCACCAAGTAATAGTAGATAATAATATGATTGTAAACATCCGATTGTTAAGAAAGGGATTGTTTATAAAAAAAAAAGCGGCCTTCACTAGCAGACTCAAGGTCTTTTAACTGAAATCAAATTATACCTGATTTCACCATACTGGTGTAAATTCCCCATGTGGTATAAAGCTTTACAAATCGTTTGAATCAAGTGCCAGTAACGAAGAAAAACGTCAACACGGAAATGTGGGAGCGTGTCCTTCATGGAGAGAAAGTGTCCTCAATAATGTTGAATGTTACTAGTAACTAGCTAATCACCATGCTCCCATGTTAATTCTCATAAGGTATAAAGACACCTCTACAACTCATAAGGGAAAGTTACCAGGTCTAAATTTGGCAGACAACTAAAGCGTCATATGGGGAAGTGCCCTTTTCTAAAATAGGGGCTGCAGATAGAAGCACATGGCTCATAAGTGAAAATTTATTGTTTTAACAGCGGGAGGGCCAAGTGAAGGGGATGCGCTGATTGAGTGAGTGAAGTGAAAGAAAATCGGCGCTTGTTAGCTATTGTGCTCAAAAACTGGGTTAAATAAACTTAAACATGTGAAACACAGGCACGCAGTACACCAAACCGTGTTCATTTAGCTGATGTAACGGTTAATTGGGTAATTTATGTACACTCCAGACAAAACAGTGACTATTAGCCGTTGGAATTATTTGTATTTACAGGCCTATGAAAGTTGTGATATCCACCCAAAATCAAAACTGTTATAAGAACAGCCGCCAAGTTTCCAAAGGGGTCGGTCTTTCAAAGTAGTGATATCGTTCAACCAGGGAAAACCGGCCAAGGTTAGTCCTATTAGCCAAGTTCATCGCACGGAATAGCAATCTTCTAGTTTTCATTTAAAATTTGAACTATTAGTAGGTGCTATTAACGTAGCTAATAGGAATAACATTGGCGGCCTTTCCTTGGTTGAATGATATCACTACTTTGAAAGTCCTCGACCGGCTGAACTTCACCATAACTGTTAGATACACTGTTTGTGTAAAACTTTCACGAAAATCATAACATAAATTACTTGATAAAAAAATGAATTTCGATTTCGTATTGCACTTTGAAGAAGATGAAATAAGTTTGTGAAAGAGTTTATATTACAACAACCAGTGTTTTATATTTGACACATTTGTGGGTTGTAAAATAACAGAACAGTTTTTCATTTTTTTAAACCTCATTGGCCCATTACGTTATAAGATGGTGGATAAAGCTAAAATAAACCATTCACATGGAATCCTTTCACTTGGCTTGTACATACGAAGGACGTTTGTCTACGTTCTAGCACTAGCCCCTGGCCCCACGAATACTATTTCGACGCTTCAAGTATGGCGCTTGCCGGTTTCTACTGTTGCGTGCCCCGTTGGAGTTTATTCGGAAACTGTATGGTCAAAGTGTACAATTGGAAGAATGTAACCCCTATGAAAAGACACAAGAATGCGGTAAAAGATGGGGAAAATATTGTATTTACGTTACTCATTATCGGGACATGTTAGCCAACTACTTCCGTTTCATTTCTAAAGTGCACGAATATTTTGTAATGTATCCATGTACTTGCGCCAGCAATGAACTTCTTTGTTGCAGAAAACATCATATTCGCAAATAAACAGTAAGGTTATGCTCGACTTAATTCGATGAATCAACCACCCCTTTTTATAAAACTGTATACGTTGGTCTCTACATACTAAACCAATGGTCGAATATAGCAATAAGGTATCACGTGGAAAAACAGTACATGAGCACTGTTATGCGAAACCTTACAGGAAACATGACATTGCGCGTCAAGTGGGCGATAAGTTTGTCCTCCTGTCCGGGGTTTTCAATTTTTGCAGGAGGTACAGATGTATGACAAGATTTAGATTAGGAGTTTGAATAATAAATATCTCTGTACTACTGCACTGTGCCTGAGGTTGGCACTAATGACCAATCTGTCGACGCGCCATTAAGCCTCAATTCCCCCCCCCCCAGTTAAACCTTTCCTGGAACGATTCATTTTTAAGTTTTATAATTCATCTTCATGTGAACCTCAATAATATCGTTATATACATTTTTTTAAATTTAAATTAACTTTACTTATTCTAAGAGACATGTAGATTCATATAATTATAAAAACTATGTAACCCCGAAATATTTCCTGGTATAGGTAAAATGTTTCTAGAATGTAGTAAATGTAGCAAGGTGGTGTTTCATATTTCTTACATTTTTCCCTTGCCCATTATTCTATTTTATTGTCCCGTTTTTTTCCAGTCTTGTTCGTGTATGGTTTTAATATTATGTTAGAAATAGGTTTACCATTAGCTTCAATTTATGTTTTCATAATTTTTAAAATTCTTGCGTTTATTATTGCACGTAGCATGTCAAATTAAATCCTAATCACCAATGTGACATCATTTTGTATATTCATATACACACTGTAAATCTTCATTTTACTAATAAAAAGCATGGAATTTATTCTTACTTTTAATTTTCAAGGTTTTAACCGTATGGTTCCTATAAATATTTTCCAAACAAACATTATGTCTATAATATAGATGCAAATACTCGAGTATATTCAAATTTAATATAAAACGCCGACAATTCGGCTCGTAGGCCCCAAAGGGTTAAACTTGTACAATTCAATTTTGTGTTTCTATTTCTTATGAAATTCCGTTAATGAATTAAACATAAAGAAGGGAAAAAAACAAAATTTAGCATCAAAATTTAATTTGACGTCACACTTGGAGTATAATAGATACTAAAAACACATAATGGCACGTAAAATACATTTGTCCAACCACGAAAGGTCCGGAATGGGCAGGGAAAGTTTTTGTTTAGATGAGGTTGTACGAACACAGTTTTTGGTATTTATTTTCACCAGTTGGACTCGAGGGGTATAAACGTTGATTACACCACTCCTATCTTCGACGAGCAACAAGTCAGTTTTTTTTTTGGGATCGAATGAATACACGCGATTTTTTTAGGATTTAAAGATACACTGCATTTTCGTCTGCAAATAATAATCTCTGGTGTTCAAATAAACCAACGAGCCGTACCAGGGTGTCGTATTCTAGTTCGTAACCTACCAAAGCCTCGACTCGAGAACCTGTTTCTAACTCCATCATTTAGGACCTCATCCCAACGGATGCTACTGGGTAACATTTAAAGTACTACATAGCGTCATCCACTCTAAGTAACAGCTGGTGCGGTGCGAATGTTTCTAATTCCTTTTTGGAAAAGGTTTTGAGCATAAAACCCTACAATTTTGACATTGACTGTCCAGGGCCGCGTATGTTGACCAATGGAAAATCTGCGCGTTTGGTCGACTTTAAGATTTCCTGACAAGATATTGGATAAGCGACGTATTTAAAGTGTACGAGAAGGATCTTTTCGCTCGCTTATATTTCTACCAAGTCCCCAAAATCTAGCACCACCGAGAGGGGTTCGAATGCCATAGCATCTTTGGGATATTTTATGAAACTAAAGAGTTTTGTTACATTTCACAATACCGTGCAACAGTAACTTGAAAAAAACGATTGGGTTCGGACAATTCGGAGATTCGCCTTTCTTCCAAGCACCAAAACAGATTCGCCTCGGACCATTAGGCGAACACTATTCTAGTGTCTGTTATTATCTGGTGAATGTTGCCGAATTTTGGTTCGTCCAGAACATCGCTAGGTCACCCATATTGCAGCAGCGAATACCGAAGCAAACAAAAATCAAACCATTACCTTGTCTGTTGAAAGTTACGTGTACCCTGTACTGTACAGCCAGAGGCGCGAATTTTCTTCGAACTATTTCGACTCCTTCCATCGTCCAGATGTGCAGCGTGTAGTCTTTGGAGTAAAAGGCGAATAGATACCCGTTGCTAGATACCTTCATTTTCACTACCTTGCAACCCGTGTTGAAACTCTTGCAGAGGTGTAACGGGGACGATTGTAGCATTGACAGCACTCGTTTCGGTGGTGGACTGGCAAAGTGTTGTGTCAAGTATAACTTGGGGAAATCTCTCCACAGAGTAGCTTCGTACCAGGCCCTGCATACTAAACGAACCGTTTTGAGGTCTTTGATACTTATATTTTTTTATTTTACTAGTTGTGAAGCTTTAAATTTTCACAAACGGGTAACAGAAATTCCGACAAAAGGGGTGTCCCGGTACACTGTAAAAAATAAGCATCTTAAACTAAGATGTAATATTTGCATCCACTTTAAGACGTTGTTGGCAGATTACAGTAAGTTGCTTTAGCATCTTAAAAATTGTGCATCCGTTTTTAAGATGTTTTCTCCATCTTAGCAGTTTGGTATCTTACGACCCGATGCATCTTACATATCTGGCATCATCAACATTGTGTTAACTTGGGCAATTTTGAGCTTACAACCTATAGCGCTTACTTACTACTTAGTAAACAAGAAATGCGTGTTTATGTGGACAATGGTACTCTGATTCTCTTGACAACGCATTCATGCAGCTAAAATTTAATGGTGATGACAAAGGTGTCCTTGCCATGGGAACAACACTTCCTCGATTAGCTAAATCCGATATCGTTTGAGAAAAGACTTGCAGCCTTAAAATCCGTGACAATAAGATAAAGAATTCCTCCTGACGAAATAATTCCCCAATTTGCTTTCGAACGCACATTACTGACTGTTTTCATTGCGACCCCACCGCCGCCGTGTTGGAATTTCAGATGATTTCTAGCTTCTAGCTGCGAGCGTGTAAAGGCAAGTCTGTGTACTCAGTTTGCAATAAATTGCTAACCGCAAGAAAAAGTCTGTCAATCAGTTACTTTGCTTTGCTTGTTTTCGGAAATCGAAGGTAGACTAGCTGTTGTCAGGAGCTAATGAAGTATACAAGTTCGACTCATTTGCAACTATTTTGCTAATTGACTTCTAATCTATTGCAGTAGCTCCTTCGGGCTGTGGGCACAAGTACTGGTTGACAGTGAACGAGTTTATTAATATTACACTCATTCGCTGACAATTCACTTGTTTACTTCGCTACTTTGTACGTCTGTTTATGCGATACAAAATGCCAGAAGTTAAATGGATGATTTGGAGCGATAATGTGTATCGTTGACAGTATCCGCAATTATGTAATTTTTCTTTGTCGCAGCGTGCCAGAAAAGAATATCAAAGGGATATGTAGCTCAATCGTCTAACAAAGAAGTCAGCTGTATTGTCTTTTACAACAAACTTTTTTCCAAATCTGTACGCAAGGAAAAAAACAAGAAAATGAATGTGTTGGCAACATTTACATACGTTTGAACTAAGGTCGCAAAACTGAGCCATACTGGAAAGCCTCTATGGATGCATGTACCTTTAACAAGAGCACGTTCATTCGATAAAATAGTATTGCAACTTGTACACAGGTCTGAGCGACTGATGCAAAACCGTCTGCTAGGAGGGCGGAACAGGAAAATGCAGCGTCTACAATCATTATGAAAGTCAAACGAATTTACTACTTTCGTTAATTGTGTAGAAGTTTTAGCATTCGTTTAGGTTTTTCATAGGCTGTAGAAAGAATAAGACCAATTGATTTTTAAAAACACGACTACAGATTACTTATGGTTGGTACAGTAATTGTTTTCACTAGAAGCAGCAGTGAATTTTTGAGTGTATTGCTTTAATGCTAAAACACTGCAACTTATTTATTTTCCAACTCAGAAAACCGCCCCCTTTAAATGTTGACAACTTCACTTCTTTTTCGATTTAATACATTGTTTCGTCTTAAAACAATGGCATCTTGGTTTGTTTCACAACTTTAAAAAATTTACAACTTGCACATTTTGTAACTTAAAATAGATTGACATCTTAAAATGTTGCTGTCTTTGCCAAGTATCTGCAGGACCGATCCAATACTTACAAACAAAAGATAAAACCAAGGGAAATGGCTTAACTAAAACCTACAATTCTGATTTTGTATGCAATTATTGTGTTGTACAAAAAAATAATTCTGCTGGAATTAAATGGCAAACTTATTCCCTAAGTAGAACAAAAAATTGTATCACCCAAAAATTAAATTAATATAAGTTGCAGGTATCGGCTGAAAATGGAGCGTGCCGATCCGAAACCGATATCTGTACCGATACGATACTTGTACCGGCATCTATAACATCCCTACAACCAACTAATTTTATTTTACCTAAAAATATTAATTTAATAATTCCAAATTTTAATGATTCTCTTCACCACAGAAAATGAGTGTGAATTTCTCGTAATGCAAGTCAAAAGAATACGCGATTCTGCCCGTAGAGAAGTAGATCGTGTTTTCATCTTGGAAACGCAACTGCCTACATACATCGAGAATGGGCCTCATCGATAACCCATCCTCTTTATATTGAGACATAACGTCTATTATTTCCCACACATTCAAGTTCAACATTTTTAGGTTTGCCGTAAAAAATATGGTGTTATCGAGGTTCAATACTTCGTGCTATGGTTCGTAACACTGTAACGGGTCTGGAAACAACCCGTCCTGTCTACATGTTTGATCCATTATATACGATGGTTCAGATACGTACACTAAGGGAAATTTTCCCGCGTAAATCAGATTTAAAAACTCTGTGCATGTAGTCCGTCTATTTAAGTAAACTTTGCGCTCAACTGATATCGACGGACCTACCCAGTCATTAAATTTAACTATCATACCATTATTAACATAAACTATAACTAGCGAATTCGGCTCGAATGGCAATACTTCTCCGGGTTTTCTCATGTAGTAACTATCGGTTACTTTAACAAAATCCTGAGTAGCCAGATTTCTCACAGTTAGAGTAACGTAATCAATAATGTGGGTGGTTTTGATACACCAAACTAGACCACATTCCATCCAGTTAGCTCGCATCACGTTTGATATTCCCGGCCGCTTAAGAGGGCAAACGTCGCGATATTTTGGCCCATCCACGACAATTACTTTGGTCCGGGGTACGACCCTTTCCAACCCAGTTCGTTTTCTTCTGACATTCGGATGGTTTACGACTATCAGAGCGTCGCTTTGATGGTTAAAATCTACGTACAGTTTTATTATAGGTCCGAAAATAGGTTTGAGTTGTATCGCACGCATCTCCCAGCCATCGATAGTCCACACGAGCAGCTCTATATTTTCGGCGTTAGTCGCCAAGAATTTACCGTTGTCTGATATCTCTATGGAAACTATCGGGCGTCCCACACACAAGCTTTTCGATAAGTGAACAGGAAGTTTCTGTAGGGTCAATATAAAATCTTTAGACGGTAGCGGCCGATGGAAGTTACGTTTACGTTGTGATCTGATAAAGTGTTTACCTTTCGAGCATTCGTACCACGCTCTGCAGACATATCGAGCGACACAGAGGTCTTGCAAGGCCAGATTCGATATTATTTCTTGGCTACAGTACTCGTTCAACATCTTGGATTAATTATTATTAGGTATGGACTAGTACTCTTTAAAGAGATTAGCACCAGTAAATAAAGGTTTTAAACTTTTCAAGTACAATTATTTATTGTACGTTAACACGCACTTGTGTATTATGTGGAAATTAGGAACATGATGCGTATAGTTTCTTTATGTTAAGTTTTCATATGTGTATTAAGCCTCTCCCAATACTATGTTGAATTTGCTTGAATGAAATGACTCACATTTATATAAGTGTAATTTGTTTTGAATGAGATAATATCGTAACATTTCGTCAAGAAGGGATGCTGATCCAAAAAGAGGAAAATCATGTTAAATTATAGTTGTTTAGGTGCTGGAATATTTTAAATCTATTTTGGTATTTTGCTGAAACCAACTAAAACTGATTGAATTTGTTAGAATCCGGGTTTTAAATCCAGTTTTTTTGCTGTATTCAACATGTTTTGTTGGGGTGGTGAGTACAGAGCTGCCACGCCCATGATATGGGGTTATTAAGTTTACAGTCTTCAGTTTCATATACGAGACCAGCTTGACAGTGATTTTTAAAATGGATTCGTTTGTTTAAATGAGAATGAACCAGGTGTGGGTCGACTGCTTATTGCATAACATGGTCCATATATAGGTCCTTGAAAGTGGTTGAATTAAGACTTCCAAGCCTTTACAAGTCTGATCTTCGTGTCAATTTTGAAAAATACCTAAATCAAATACTGGAATAATTTATAACTTTTATATTCTTGAAAGTAAATGCAGCACACGAAGTTTATAATTGTCCTGGAACCTATCCGATCGTGTAGTATTAGTTATCAAGTCATAATTTTTATTAGATGTTTTGCCCCTAAAACGATTATTGGTTTTACACAACGTGCGTTAAAAAAGTACAGTAATTTACCCGTAGAAAAATATACAGTATTACAGTCTTTGAACTGCAACCGTTTATACGAAGTGAGCATATCATACAACGGCGTGAATGGGAATTCGTCTTTATGATTAGTCACCATGTTAAATAAAAACCAACATCGGCCTGAGGAAGGAAGCCCGTACAGCGCCTTCAAGAGGTGACAAACGACATCCCCTGGGGGTCGAAGACAACCGGCTGGAGGCACTAAGTAGGCCTCGACGTCTAGTTTAGACCTTATATAAGCCAAGGCTACGTCGTAGCTTCTAATGGAGTAGGACTTGGCTGCGTCCAGGCTTAAGAGGATCTTAAGTGAGTGTGTTTTCACTACAGGTGAATCGCTGTAGAGGAAATCAATACCAGGTCTCTGATTAGTCCCACAGGCGACAAGTCTGGCCTTGTACTTGTGGAGAGAGCCGTCAGAATTATATTTCTTGGTTAACACCCACTTAGAGCGGAGTATCTTCTTACCAAGAGGATGTGGGACAAACTCCCAAACGTTGAGGTCCTCTAGCATTTGAAGTTCGGCTTGAATAGCCTTCTTCCATAGTTTACAATCGTCCCGCTGCATGGCCTCTTTAAAAGTTGCAGGATCATGGTCGGGCAACTGTGGGTTCACACTTCCGCAGAAAGCCCAGGATTCATATGGGGTGTTGACGAAGTCCGCCGGTGGTAGGGCCCTTACTGTAGGACCTGCCTCATACTCATAGTCATCGTCATCCGCATCATCATCACTCACGCTGAGTTGTAAAGTCCCAATTGCGGGTCGTGGCTTCAATATGGGTTCAATTATCTTCGGCTGCAGAGTGGGAGAAGATAGAATCTCATTTTGGAGTGTAGGGGCACATTCCCGAATCAAAGGAATTGGACAAGGCAAAGTTCGTGGAAGAGACTTAGATTCGGTCTGGAGGTGCACTGCTGACTCTTCCCGGGAAGCATTCCTATTATCATTGACGGATGGCAAAGGGGTTCTGAAGTTTGCGGCATACTACGAGAGATGACATGGTGGATGTGGATAGGGTTTGAGGGACGATGGGATGGTCTATTTTCCTTAGGTCTCAGTCGTTTGGGCGCCAACTGTATCTGGACAGCATGAGTCTCAAACAAATTCCCACGTTCAGCAAAAAAGAGATTAAGTGAGCAGGGAGGTTGAGAAGAACGAACGTATACACCCCCTCGTCGTGTATTACAATTGTACCCAGTTCGCAAGAGCATTCCCAAAGAAATTAGATTTGCCCTAGCATTTGGGACTAAGATCACATCGCGAAGGGGGATTTAGTTCTTGTATGATATCCCGTCATTAGTCATCCCAACAATATTAACATCTCCTACACAATAACCTATGGCGAATGCCCTTTTGGTCGCAAGTTCAACTCGTACCTTACTACACGCATTCAGATGTATGGGGCGGTCAATCGTATTCAAAATCGTGGCCGTGGCCCCACTGTCCAGGCGGTAGAGGGCACTGTTTCCAGGTGGAATACCCTGGTCATCACACAAACTAAGTCCATAAGCCACTACACTCTTCATTGTAGAATGAGGGCAGTAGTACTACGCATTAATGGAACGATTCCCATCGCTATGCTACTCATACGGACTGTAATGTGGCAAAAGGTAAAAGATAATGGACAACTCAGCATATTAGCCTACACACGGTTAGGGTGCACAAGGACAGTAAAATAATGCGCAGCCAGATTAACAATAGGGCAAAAGGATAAAATTCTTGGATACGTAAAGTTGTGATATGTATACCAAAAATGGGAAGACGTCAGGGAATACTTAAAGGAATACCGGACGCCATGAGGGAAGCGGAGAAACCCTACAATAATTATCATACACTTGAAAATGGCATGAACAACATCGTCTTGCAATAACAAGGGAATAAAACTAAGGAATAAAGGAAAAAATCCAAAGAAAAATCAAGAAAACCAAATGGAACAACGATTAGTGAACCTTGTTAACATATTTATAAAGTAAACCAACAATAAATTTCATTTAACACATGTTCTCTAACTCAATAGGGAGAAACCTTGTTATGTTGTAGTAGTGTGCTTCTAGATAAAGATTCTGTTAATATCAAAATTGACACCAAAACACTACAAAATTAGGTTGGGGTTCAGTTCAATAACAAATTAGGTTTATATGTTCAGCAACTATATTGGGTTTTGATTCAAACATATGTTGCACAAAATGGTTCGTAACATGATTAAGCATTCAACAATCATAATGTTATTTGGAGAGTTTTAAAGTATGCATGATGTAAACACAATTGCTAAGCCAATACACACATAAATCGCAAAAAGCAGAAAGGCTATATTTACACCTATAGATTAATCTTTCCAAACTTCAGACGTAATTGTGCTTTACTCAGTTTGGTGTTAGATTAAATGAAAAAATGTCATAGAAAAAGTGTAAATAGTTCTATAAAGGAGTCATTTTCCTTATTTAAACCTTTATAGCTAAAGAAAGTCAAATAAAATTTGTAACGTGTAAAATACGGAAAAAATTAAATGTACAGTTTTCGTAATACAAAGCATCAATAACACAATTATAGCACATACTCATTCAACAGTTAGCACAAAATTGGCGAATGTAAACACACTTATGATTGACCATAATTGACCATAATTGACCATAAATTGCATGCACAAACAGAAAAAGCAATATAAACTTTAAAAGGTAAAACAGGTAAAACGCAGGTAAAACAGTACTTTAATCATGGACTGATTGGAGAAAAATTCCTTACTCTGCATACAGTTTATTCGTTAGGTGCATGAATAATTTTCTAGGAAACAGTACATTGGCATAGTCATAGGCACTATGGAGAACACAGCAAATGTTAACAGTTTCGCAGCAACCCGAAATAACCAGCCAACACTTTCCACAAATTATTACCATAAATAGTAACGCAGTAAAAAAGCTACCATAAATGGTAAGGTAATAACCATAACCGTATGCTACTATTTGCTACCATATGATACCATAAATGTCAGGTATGTCACCCTTGAGGGGAAGTAGGACTAATAATAAGGAGTTGCCTTCCGATGCGGGCAGGAATTAGGGTGTCCGTGACCGATCCGCATTAAGGGGCAGCTCCACTGTGGATCTCCCCTAAACAAGTTCGACCACGGTATTGCTTTAACGCAATATTAGAAAGTTATTTCAGAGGCCTATGGCGTGGATTGTTTGTGGAGTGTTGTGTCATGAAACTGGAAAAAAACACAGACGTAACTTGCTGTTGCTGGTTGGGGACTGTAGGATTTTCCTCTGTTTATTCAGTTAATGTGCAAACAATTGGATCAAATACGTTGCCAAAAAGGCATTCTACAGCGGGGATTATAAAGTTTCTGGGGTCGGCTCACTATAACTACTTGGGCGAATTAGCATTTATGCTAGGCAGAGTTTTTCACTTGAGGAATTTGGCTTTATGATCATGGTAGGGAAGAATGGAAAAGATAAACTACACCTAAAGGATACCCTACTTAAGTGCGGACTCCAGCTGCTAGCGAGTGACCCGTGTGTATTCCTCCTGAGACGTGATGAACGATTCATGGTGATGTGTGCGCATGTGGACGATTGTTTAGCCACTGGGGATGATTCCTTGATGGACGAAGTTGCTATGAACATTAATGAGTACTTCACGTACATCCAAACCTCAAACGTCCTATACTTGGGGTATTAATTACCTCGAGGCGAACGAGATCGGGATCTCCCTATCCCAAGGGAAATATATCGACCGGGTTACAAAAGCTTTCAAACTCCAGGAATTTAAACCCGTACGAACGCCCATGGTTTTTTCCCAGCGATTGGACGACTTCGAAGAGTCGCCGCCATGTGATGTACCTACTTACCAAACCATAATCGGTTCCCTACAGTACATCGCACAGGGCTCAAGACCAGACGTGGCATTTCCAGTTTGCTCACTGTCCCGCGTTTCACACGCCCCCAGGACAATACATCTTGAAACTGCTGAGCGCATAAGATAAGATAAGATAAGATAAGTTTATTGCCCGAAAAAAGACAACGGGAAAACAGGAAGGGATCTGTGTGATCCACTAACACCTGACCCAATTTATACCACCCTAACACAAAACAGCAATAAAACAAACACGGTGTTGCCACAAAAACACCTAAAAACACTAAAAACACTTTAAAAACGAAGAGAGGTCAATCTTTTTGAGCCCCTGTTTAAATGTGAACAGATTGGTCGAGGCCACCAGCTCGGAAGGAAGACTATTCCACGGGTATACCACACGATTAGCAAAGAAATATTTAGTGCAGTCCTTTTTAGTTACTGCAACAGTGAGTTTCATGGGATGACCCCTAGTATACTCGTTCCCACGTATTTTAAAAAATAGCTTGGGTTCAATATCGACGAGTCCTCGCAGAATGGAGAAAGTGAGAATTAGGTCCGCATGAAGACGTCGTAATTCAAGCGATTCAAGACCTAGGTCAGTTAAACGCTGCTTATACGACAGATTATAATAACCTCGGATGTATTTTGTGAAGGATCTCTGTACAGATTCCAGCAATTTTATATCCTTAATGTGATGTGGCGACCATACTGGGCTTGCGTATTCCAGAATAGGTCGTACATAGACAGTAAAAGCCCTAGCCAAAGTTAAGGCATCACCAGATAAAAAACAACGCTTAATCAAGTAACCTAGTCGCTTTGCACGAGAGACCAACAAGGTGCAATGATTCGAGAAATTTAAATCGGAGGTCAAATATACTCCGAGATCCTTTATACAATATTCAGACTTAAGGCATGAATTTGCCAATATGTATTTATAGTTTAGGTTTTTGCTGCCAAGTTGGAGCGTTAAACATTTCTGAGTGTTTATCGGCAGTTGCCAGTCAGAAGACCAAGTGTTTACAGTTTCAAGAGCAGATTGTAGAGATATATGGTCATTTTCGGTTTTAATTTCACGATAAAGTTTAACATCATCAGCGAATTTTGGCATTTTAACACTGCTGTCATTTAGTATTAAATCAGAGATGAAAATTAAAAACAACAGGGGTCCCAATACGGAGCCCTGTGGCACCCCGCTAGTAACTGGGCGTGGGTCGGAGACAGACTCCCCGACCACAACCGATTGTACTCTATTATTTAGAAAGTCCTTAATCCAAGCCAGGATTTGTTTATCAAGTCCAACCATTTTTAGTTTATCCAGAAGTTTACTATGTACCACAGAGTCGAACGCTTTCGCAAAGTCGACACAAATGACATCAACCGGAATACCACTCTCGAGCGACTTTGTCCAATCATTTACACAGCTCAATAACTGCATGGTAGTTGAGCGGCCAGGCAAAAACCCGAACTGGTCATCGGGGACCATGCGAAGCCTGTAGAGGTGATTAAGGATAGCATCACGAATAATCTTTTCGAGAATCCTGCAAGGGATGCAGGTGAGAGAAATTGGGCGATAGTTTGCCGGATATGCTGTGTTACCCTTTTTAAAGATTGGGCTAACTCTTGCAAACCTCCAAGCATTTGGGATGGTTCCCTGTTCAAATGACGATTTCAAGATTAGAAATAAAGGATAAAAAAGCTCATTGGATAATTTCTTATAAAATATAGAGCTAAAGCCGTCTGGGCAGATGGCAGAACTATTTTTTAAACAATTTAATTTTGTAAGAATAGTTTGTGGTGAAAACTCAAGAACATCAATTACTGGTAAATTCATCTGTGACAATCGATTTGTGGATTCTAAAGGAACTATATTTACAGTGTTGTTATCAAGCACGAAATTTGAACAGAAAACTTGATTTAGGGCATTTGCTTTATCAAGTTCGTTTACTAAGAGTCCATCGTTAAAATGCAAAGGCGGAATTTTCCTAGAAATCTGTGTGTTACGTTTAACGTGTTTATAAATAGCGCTCATGGTCCCCTCCTGCAGGATCTTGTGTTCACATTTTATCACATGCTCCTTCCACATCGATTTTAATTTTACTCTGCACGTCTTATATAACTCGATGTTAGTCTCACTATTTCCATGCTTAAGGCGTTTCCAAAGCTTCTTTTTGAGAGCGGTTTGCTTTTTTATTGCACGAGGTATACTATAGGTTTTATTATTTCTCTTTCGAACAAATTCGGTTGATTTACTCACGTGGACGGAAATAATATCAATAAATGAATTCCATTTGTTTTCTACAGTATTCAATTTGCTGAGACACGAGTCCCAGCAAACATTTTTAAAGTTTGCACGCAAGTTATCAAAATTTATTCTTTTAAAGTACTTTGTTTCTTCTCTTTTTTCGGATGTGCTATTGCAATTGATGCGGAAGGTTACCGTATTGTGGTCACTAGTACTAAAGTGTTCCACAACATCGGTGTCGAAAATAGCTCTTTCGTTATCGACCAATAAAAGGTCCAGAATATTATTTAACCTAGTCGGTTTTGTAACAAGTTGGTCGAGGCCTAGATCCATGATACAGTCTAAGAAAATTTGTTGAGTATCATTTGAGGAGGAGAGATTTGTCCAGTTTATGTAAGACATATTAAAATCACCAAGGACCAAATTAGTGATTAATGGATCCATGTTGGATCGAAGATAATTACATATACCGTCAACCTGTACTTTATCCCGACCATGTGGTACATAGCAACAAGTTAATTTAATTTTATGAGCGAAAAGGACGACGCTAATAGCCTCAGAATCACTTGAAGACGCAACGGAACCCAACTCAATCGTGTCGCGTACAAAAACTGCGACACCCCCACCACGACCGTAACGGTCCCTTCTAAAAACAACGAAGGGCAAGCCGTGGACCAGCATTGCGTCCGAGATGGTGCCATCGAACCATGTCGTCAAGTACCTTAATACAACTAGGTCATATCGGATGGTTTACCGGTGGGGCGGTAAACCGGGACTCACAGGTTGTTCAAATGCGTCGTGGAGCACCACTTTCGATGGAAAAGGTTTTTCTGGTTACATGGTAACTGTGTTTGACTGTCTCGTTTTTTGGAAGGCTAAGAAGCAGAGTGTTACATGCCTTAGCAGTATGGAATCTGAGCTGGTCGCTGCAACTGATTGTGCCAGAGAATTGCTATGGACCTTTGAGCTTCTTACCGAGTTGGGTCTTGTAAATCCCCCGCACCTTCCGTTAGCTTTATCGACAGATAGCCAGTCGTTAATCTCTCTGGTCCAGAAACTTGACCTAGGTGCCAGATCCAAGCATTATGTTCGAAAGCTCTGGTTCCTGCGCGATTTAATCCAAGCAGGGAAACTCGAACACTGTTATGTCGCAAGTGAAGATCTGGTCTCCGACATTTTTACGAAACCAGTAAGTTCCCCGCATTTACAAAAGATCTTTAGACCATTACATATTTTGGGTGTAGCACATCATAAAGTGTTATAAAGTGTAATGATATTCCCATGTCTTAACCAAACTAACGTAATATTAAGAGTTACCCCTATAACAAAAAGCGTTACGACCGACGCCCTAATACTTTTCTGATGTTCCTCTTTATTCATGACTTTTTTTTAAAGCTCTTGTTAGAAGCTGTGTACTCAATTTGCCCTTTTACTATGCATTGCCAGAAACAATGTTTATGCTTTTGTTAGTAGCTATGTAGATATTTATGTTGCCTCTTTTTTCACTATGCCCCCTGTTGGCAGCTGTTTGTTGTGTTAGCTCTTGTAAGTAGCTATGTTAACTTTCCTCTTTTATCATATGCTTCTGTCTCTTTCTGTATGAGGTGGGGATCGATACCATCGCCTCTGCTACCCATATGGACTTGCCACTTCGCACGCCCACGAGGGGGGGAGACGTCCCTCTTGCTATGTTTACCCTCATATGACATGTCTTAAGGTATTGTCATACCAAAGCATTTTGTGTTACTATGAAAGAAGAAAACCTTGTCAAGCTCGAGGGGGAAATGTTAGACTGTTCCCTTCTCCTTCCATGGCTGGGGTCCTTGGCCTTACCCATGTGAACTCCCAGTCAAAAATCCCACCATCTAGTTAAGCTTGGACAATGCTTTTCCTGCTTTACTACCTCTAACCAATGGGGCACCTTAGTCGCTCTGAACCACCAGAGGCGCTGCGGTACTACTGGTCCTTCGCGCTTCACTCGCACCTATACAACAGCATGGCGCGCTACTATTTCGCTTGAACAGCCGAAACAAAAAATGCCTCGTGGTGTTGTGTTCCGATGTGTAAGAACTGGGAAAGCAGTCATGGCTTCCCAAAAGACCCAGTTCTGCGAAAACGGTTTCAGATATCCATTAAACGAGTCGATGAAATCACAAAAAAAATCTGTGGATGTCCGGAAAACACTTCAAGGTCTGCGACCTTCCATTCAAACCCGACTATTACCGCGTCGAAAGTTTATTAGAAAAGTTGCTTGCTCACAGATTCATATAACCAACAGACATACCGTTAAAGAAAATTAAAAGAATCTACTAGGACGTTCGTAGCTACGATTATTACGCATCTCGACCAAAATCACGCATTATAGGCTTTCGTAAAAATGAATCGATTGAAAAAAAAGTCCACCTTTCATTACCAAACAAAAACGTAGTAAACAACGTAACAACGTCACTCTATCTTGCCCCTGCGTCACTATAACAATCTTGGGATATTTAACACTCATGTTTTGATGACAACACGTATGGTTCCTCCCATTTTTACCAATTTTCTTTTTCTTTTGTGCTGCTTTAGAAAATTATCAGTTTTAGAAAATGATCAGCTTTATAAACGATCAAACGGTCGTCCGATAAACTGATTGATGTCCGTCTCAACATACAGGTTTGACTTTACTGATTTGTAATAGTAATAAATTTGCTTAATAAAAAACTCCTAAACCGTGTAACTAAAATTATAGTTTTGCCATAACAATATTCTACGGTGGGTGAAAATTCCATTCCCTGGCAAAAATAAAATTGGCTAGAAATTACATTTTTTAGTCTTACTGACGATGGATTTCGGTTGGGTAAAGTTTCATCTAGAAAGTAGATTGTAGGTTCTGACCTTGCTTAGAATATTGCCACTAGCTTTGATCTTCTGCAACAAACCCCAAAAAGCTAGATCCTAACCTAACGCTTAGTTTATTTAGGAGACAACCAGAAATTTTGATTTTTTTGTTAGAGTTCATGCTCTCAATCCAGTCCTCATTAGACCCTATAGTCAACATGTCGATGCTAAATGAAGGGTTGCCAGCAATGACTATTTTTTTTTTTGGGGGGGGGGAAGGACAGAATTTGATCTAGAAAGTATTTTGCAGAAACTGAACTTTGCTTGGAATATTGCAACTAGTTAATCTTCTGCAACTAACCCTAAAACTAGAGCCTAACCTTATTCAGCCCAACGTGCTACGTTAATAACACCGTGGTAAAACAACAATAACAATATAATGTTTTTTCTTTTGACTATTTTTTCCCCATCGGCAATTTTTAGCGAATTTTCCCCACCTGGCCTTTTTTAATTCCTCTTTTCATGGGCTTTTTTCCGCGTTTTTTCCCCCTTAATTATTGTTTTTTTTGCGGTTTATTTTTCCTGTTTATTATTTTTTATCCTTCAGCTTATTTCCTTCATCCCGTTTTTTTTAGCCATTTTTCGGTTCATTTGTTTTTTGGAGTGGGCTAGTGTCCGAAATGCATTTTTTTTAAATTCAGAGTGAAGTAATGCGAACCCGGTCCACGCCCACGGCCTATGTTAACATTGTCAACCAGCCTTCTTTTTTTGTTGGGGTGAGGGGGAGGGGGGGGGGTGAGGGGCTGAATTATATGTGTCCAACCCCAAATCTTCACGCATATAAAATACGCAGTCCTCCCTGTGTGTTCAAAATGAAGTCACGAACCCGGTTTCCACTGGCTATGCTAACAAAATGGAGTTGTATCCACGATTTTTCTGTTGGGGAGGGGGAGGGGATGGGACAGAATTCTAAACAGAAATTTTAACTCGTATTTTGTATTTAGGAGCTTACATGGAATATTGCGACTAGGTACAAACTTTTGTAACTATCCCCAAAAGCTAGTTCCTGACCTAAGGACACTGTTTATTTAGTAGCCACCCTGCATATTTTATATTTAAAATTCAGAATGAAGTAACTTTCAACCACGTCTATCAAATCTTGTATTTTTTCCCCGTGTGTCGAAGCTCCATGTCGCAATAAATTGGGGTTGAGCTGCTCGATCCGTCTTGGTTGGTACTGAACGCCAGCCATTGCTTCCACGCGAGAACAGAGTCAAGGACCAATAGTACACGACTCCTCCTGGCGGCAATCGCGAGTGCTAAGGTGCCCCATTGGTCCTACAAAGCTCATGTATGTGCTTAGTTGCCTTTGTTTTGTTGTATTGTTGTTGTTTCCCCTAACCTGTAAACAAACTCCAATTCCTAATTCTTTTTTTTCTCTGTACCTGAACTCCTCTCGGCAATGTTGCTCATGTTTGAGCTTGATGTTTGCTTACTGGCTATTTTAATGTGAATGGGAGAAATGGCATGGCATTCAGCAGAAATCTTCATTACCAAGGATGAATCCCTTACCTGATTACCAATTTCATTTACCTTTTTTTCCTACTTGGAGTCCGGACTCATAAGTATGAAGCTGCCATGCCAAACTATAAGTCAAACATACATGATAAAGTAAGTTAGGCCAACCAATCTATGGTTAGGCTCTTAAAAGCTCATGGGATAAACGCGTGCAACTACATATAATGTCTCGTATCGTACGCCGGTGTCGATCTTGAAACGATACGGATGATACTTAGCTAGAAAATTGCTTACACGTTTCGGTTCGGGTATGTGACCAGCGGAAATTCCGCGGCCGATATGTGATTCAGTAATTCCGTGCAAGCAATTGGCGCGGAAAACTTGAACCGTTTCGTGATCGATATCGGTGGATTTTCTTTTCTTTGAAAACGAAAGATTAATCCGCTGTAACCGTACACCGTAGCCAGCGAATGTTGTTCAAATGTCATTAGTTCTCTGGGTCTATTAATGTAGTAACAGCCAGTTACTTTAATGAAATATGGAGTGGCCGGATCTCTTGCGCACAGAATAACGTGTCAAGTGACCCGTGCAGCTTCCACGGACCAAACAAAACCGGATTCCGTCCACCTAGCTCACATTATAGCCGTATTACCCAGTTTCCCGATTGGCCGAATATTCACAAAAAATGGACCATCCACGACGTTTGTGTTGATACGCGGTGTGACATCTTCCAACCTGCTCGTCTTTCTACATACTGTCGGGTAACACACCATGTCTACGTCTGTGGTACACACGAGTTGCTTGGTGTTGGCAGCATTTATTGCTATGCATTTGCCATTATCTGATAGGACGAACGAAACGATTGGATGTTTAATATCAAATACTTTCCAAGTTCGTATGGGTAGTTTTTGCGAGGTCAATAAAAACTTTTTGAAGGAAGTGTCCTAGGGAAATGTCGCTTGCGGTAGGAGCGGAGAAAGTAACTGTCTTTAGAGTTTAAATACCATTGCTTGCAAACCCGTCTCGCGACGGAAAGGTCTTGCAGTGACAAGTTGGAGAGTATCTCCTGGATGCAATACACGTTCATAGTTTATTTAGGGTGGATGTACAGAACATCAACTTTATATAGTGGCCCTGAGTTTTGTCTGCACGTGGTTGTTCCCAGTTGTATGAAGGGCATTTGTTTTCCATATAATGCACTCTCCAATCTGGCATTCAACTCGAGGTATCAAATTTTGATACCTCGAGTTGAATGCCAGATTGTGATTTCACATTTTGTGTGTTTGTATAAATGCTAATAGTTAAAACTGTGTCATTTAATATCGGATGATTGTCCTAACATTAAAAGGAGACAATATAGTTTGGATATCCGATTTTATCCTCAAAGTAGTACATCCTGTCCTGTATAGGACAAAACTCACATTATTTTGGAGAAAGTTTGTTGTTTTTCAAAATAGGTACTTTGCACGCTAGTAGGAAATAGAAGTAAAAGTTCTATCTCCTTTTGTATGAAATATAAAGGTGCTGTGGTTTATTACATTATTGGCTACTACCTTTTCCTCCGTTGTGGGGAATTTACAGTGAATGCCCCTTTCGATTACTCTTCTCACTTAAACAGTCACATGTTTAAGTTCATGTTCACAAAAACCACCGTACTGACCCTGCACGTTTCTAAGACAGATCTATTTCGAGGGGACTATCTCTTCTGTGCAGCATTACCTACTTGTCCAGTGCATGCCCTGTCATCTACCTGAGTGTGCTCGCGATACTGACACACTCTTCGTCGACGATAGCCCTTGTGACTGGATCTCATGGTTCCTCCAGCCGATGGACAGAGAATCAGTGTTTTTGCCCATTATTTGTCGATATGAGTGCTGGCTGTGCATAGGAAGGTATTGGCTCGCCACTCCACATTTATACTTCAAACCTTGCTAGGCTTTTACGGTGACGGTGGATTAGTGACTTGTAGAGTGTGACATTTCGAAAATGCACTTTTAACGTCATTAGAACGTGAAACGCAGCCATTAGCGCTGAATCTATTGGAAGAACTTGATTGTCTCTTTGAGCAAAATGTTTTTTTTATTCATACACCATTTGCTTCTTGAGCAAGGGAGAAAAATCATTTGCTTCTAACTCAGAAGTAAAAGGTTTCTCTCGTTTTTTTTTATTCATACTCTTGAAGGATTTGCTTCATATTCTAAAATTCTAGCATTTATTTTGCACGTAGCATGTCGAAATAAATCCTAATCAACAATGTGGCATCATTTTGTATGTTCATATACATACCTTAAGTCTTCCGTTTAACTGGTAAAACACATGGAATTTATACTTTCTATTAATTTTCAAGGTTTTAAACTTGTACTAGCGGGTGCATATCCGGACTCATGTTTATATGGCTTTAGTCTTCATGGAATTTTTTCTGTTACCTAACTAATTTTTTCCTTTTCTTTAACTCCTAAAATATTCCAAATACTCACTATTCAACACGAGCGTGGGCTGCAAGTTAAAAGAGTACATGAGTCTGTCCAAAAATAATAGTTCCAAATTTTAATGGTATCTTCACTACACAAAACGAGCATGAATTTCTGGTAATGCAAGTAAAAGAATACACGAGTCTGCCCGTAGAGACGTAGATTGTTTTCGTCTTGGAAAGGCAACTGCTTATAAAAATCGTACATCTCAGTCATTGACGGCCCATGTGAAATTTGTTTGTATTACGAGACATTACGCTTACTATTTTCCCCAAGTCAAATTCAACATTTTCCAGTTAGCCAAAAAATAAAGCACCATTGATGTTTAATACTTTGTGATATGGTTCGTAACATTCTAACGTGTCTGGGAATAACCTATTCAGGCTACATGTTTCATTCAGTTATATAGGATTGTTTTGGTACGTGTACTAGCGGAAATTATTTCCGCGTGTGAATTCGAATTAAAAAAACTCGGCGCACGAAGTCTGTTTCTGTAAACAAACTTCGTGCTCAACTGATAGTGCCTCGTCTTTAAATCGAACTACCATAGCTTTATTGCAATAAACTATAGCTAACGAATTCGGCGCAAATGCTAATAGTTGTCTGGGTTTTCTCACGTAGTAACTATCCGTTACTTAAAAAAATCCTGAGAAGCCGGATTTTTCACAGTTAGAGCAATGTAATTAGTAATTTGTGTGGCTCTGATGCACCAATCTAGACCACATTCCATCCAGTTAGCTCGCATCACCATTGACATTCCCGGCCGCTTAAGAGGGCGAACGTCACGAAATTCTGGCCCATCCACGACGATTACGTTGGCCCGGGGAACGACTCTTTCCAACACAGTTTCTTTTTCTTTTGACGTCTGGATAGTTTACGACTATCAGAGCGTCGCTTTGGTGTTTAAAATCTGCGTACAGTTTTATTATAGGTCTGAATATAGGTTCGAGTTGTATCACGCACATCTTCTGGCCATCGCGAGACTACACGAGCAGCTCTGTATTTGCAGCATTAATTACCAATAATTTAGAGTTGTCTGATATGTCTACGGAAACTATCGGGCGTCCCATGCACAGGTTTTTCGATACGCGAACGGTGAGTTTCTGTAGGGTCAATAAAAAATCTTTAGACAGTAGCAGCCAATGGAAGTTACGTTTGCGGTGAGATCTAGTAAAGTGTGTACGTTTCGAGCAATCGTACCACGCCCTGCAAACATGTAGAGCGACACAGAGGTCTTGCAAGGACAGATTCGATAGTATTTCCTGGATACAGTACTCGTTCAACATCTTGGAGTAATTATTATTATGTATGAACCAGTACTCTTTATATACTGTAGGAACACTATTAAAAGCAATTCCCACAAGTAAATAAAGTATTTAAACTTTTGAAGTCCAAATACTTATTGTATTTTGTACGTACTTTGCGGAGATTTTTGGATCATTATCTAAGATTTATAATATCCCCCTTTTTTAAGCAAGTAGTCTAAGCCAATAAATTACATTGGGCTAATGTCACTTCTTACATTCCGGACATACACTATATTATTTTTCTTCTTAAATTACACTGCTAATTTGGCTGCATATTTTTTGTATGTATATATGTATGTCAGGAAGTGAAGCATCCCAAGTACTTGCGAAGAACTGGGATGTAATAGGATCGAAGTTACTGAACGTGTACTGTAGTTGAACCATTGTGTGTTCATCCCCCATACATAAAAGCATACATATGTTGGATCGAATCGTAGATAGTCATAACCTCATTCGCTGAAAGGAAAATCGTCTTGGACACAAAAACTATAATCAATATTAGATCGCATTTCTTCGTGTTTTGAGGAAGAAATGTAAACTTCATTTTGGATCAATCTGGAAATACGTGGTTCTACGCTAAAAATGTTGCTTTGTTACTCGTTTATCAGAATACAAGAAAAGTTGTCAACCAGATCGTGAGTAAGAAACATCGTAGAACGTACATGGAACTGAAACACAACAATTATGAGTCATCTAACCACTGTCAAAAAAGCTGTGTTTTCATAGATAACTTCGACCTGCAGCAGCTAATTCTTAAATCGCGTATGCCTCTCGCGAAAGATTTACAGGAATGGTTATTCGACGTAGTTTATCCGGAGATCAGCATTTATCGTAATGAGAGTAGACTAGAAGAACTAAA
The DNA here is from genome assembly GCA_023313725.1 of Lithobius niger. Classification (NCBI taxonomy): domain Eukaryota; kingdom Metazoa; phylum Arthropoda; class Chilopoda; order Lithobiomorpha; family Lithobiidae; genus Lithobius; species Lithobius niger. The sequence goes on along the minus strand of JAHWFP010245502.1, from coordinate 9,992 downwards.
CGAGCAGGTTAAGAATATACGAAAGAGGCTAGAGAAATTCGGCATTGACATACCAGCAGAACAAGATAAATTTCATAGCTTCGTCATGGTAGAAAAAACGAAAATGTGGATAAGGTACATCCCAGCTATTTAGGTAAATATCAATATTACGTGTTACGCACACAAAAAAGATCCTTGTGTTCGGCTCCTAAACGACTGAAGGGAATTTATCCCCGATCGAAGGTTATTTTTAAATTACCTTTTATACCGAATGCAATTAACTTTTACAATAAGCTGAAAAACGATGTGGGTGTTATCTGGCATGGCAATCATGTAAGAACCCATTTACACACGCGCGAATTCATTTCTAACATAACCAAGTTACATAAAAAACGTACAGCAAGGTTAGTAACCAATTGGTATAAACGGTTACCCAAACGAATAGTGCCTGCACTTCTAACCTCTTGGACTCTGTTAGATCTCACCCTCTCTAAAACCGAGGATGTACACTTCACTGCCATACACTCCACGCAGTACTAAGTTCTTAAATTATATAGAATATGAACAATAACATTCTTAGATACTGTAGTTAGTTATCATAATTATTATTTAGCTTTATGAATAAGTGACTCTGGCATGAGAACTTTCAGCAAATTAGATGATTTCTCCTATTTTTATTATTTTTTTTTTCTGACTACAGTTTTGAACTTATGGCATGCATTCCGCTTAAATTTATGAGAATCTTACCCCCTCCCCTGCAGCTAACTATTGGAGTGCACCTCCGGTTAACCAATAACTTTGAACTTGTGTACAATGGTTAATAATAATAATTAATATTTAATAATAATAATAATTAATAATTAATAATAATAATAATTAATAATTAATAATAAATAATAATAATTGTGGTAGCGTAGCGTAAAGCATGCGTTGATTGATAACCACTGATGTTATTGTTAGCAACTAAACGTTTTGTTGGGGTAATTATATTGTTGATATAGATACAAAAGACTTGGTTACGGGTGAAACGTGGGTTTCTTGAATGGTTAGCCCAGGCCCGGTAAAATAAACGTTACAGGTTCAAAATGGTTGGAGTTCTTCCTTTTCACCATTCATCGACCTCCTAAACTTCATCTGCAACATTTGGTAGCCACAGCGTGGTTGAAAAGTGAAGAAAATGGAACGAGGCTGAACTCGAATTTCATAGTCGACAAGCCTACGTAAAACCAAGATGGCAGCACTTCTGAGAAACTAACCAAACTTGGACACTTTCGTAAGTTGACCCGACCGACAATAAGAATCTTCTTGTAGTTTACGTCAACCATATGTGATTTTGTGCATTTTTATTCCGTTTAGCCATACGTTTTTAACCGTCACGCCATTTATCCATGTATACAATTTCTTCCGTTGCCTTATACACACGGGACGCATTTTTTTATCTACTTTTCATACGTTTTTACTGTGGCAATTATCAATAATGTCAATTAATTCACCCGACCTTTATTATAAGGGGATTAAAGTCTTTACTGGGCAAGATTACCTCTTGTGGCGTGCAAAGGTAGCCAACCATTTACGACAAGAAGGACACTATGAAGTCCTGACTCAAGTTGAACCAGCCACTGATGCCCCGCCAGAAACACGTCACATTTGGCGGACTAGTAATGCTTACGCTCTTTCTTTCATCATAAAATGCATAGATGACACCCAGCTACTGAATTACTTAGAAACAACCAATGCAAGGGCAATCTGGGATAACTTACATACTAGAATTAACTTGCAAAATCCCGACGCACAACTGCATCATTTAGATGCCTAGCACAACCTAGATATGTCACAACACGTAACGATGGAAGAATAGTTAGCTCGTGTCAAAACATTACGTCATGCCTACCATAATTCTGGTCGCCAAGTTAGTGACGCGGACCTTATACACTATGCCTTACGAGGGATACGTCACCCACGATGGCAAGCCGTCATCGAAAATTTGAGGGGAGCGGCAGCATTAACCATTGATAGAACCGAACAACGTCTCATCGATGCTTCTTATCGTCTTACCTCAAATGTTGTGACATCTAAACACCCTATCACAGACCATCTTCTGTCTATACCACAGAGAGCTCGTCCTGATCACAGACACCAGGACGTCAGGCCCCATCATTTTTCTTCGGACAGAGGACAAGCAGTATCGCAGCCATTTCCATCCTTTCCCATGCAACGTCAACGAACACAATGTGAATGGTGTCACAGAAGTATTCATGACGAAGCCTCCTGTAGGATCAAGGAGCAATACCTTGCAAACAAGAAGCACAACGAGAACGCTAAGGCCTCCTTCAAAAATAAGCCTTTTAAGAAAATTGCAAACCATGTACCCCAAGCGAAAGTGAGACAGTTATCTCTTGACGATTATTTCTACAATGACACATTCTCAGAAGTAAATGAGGAAACTGAAGAGCCTGTCGATGGAGAACCAATACGACCCGAAATGCTTAAACTATCTGGCACAAGAAACGAATCTGTCGACTCCAGGTATCAATTTGATGATTGTAAGCACGAATATGCCCTTACACTCGGACCTACGTTACCCATATCTTATCCTGCACAAGAATACTTCGCCCTCGACAGTGGGGCCACCTCCCACGTGACCTGTAGAGCTGATTGGTTCACTGATTACAGACCTGTGAGCACTAAAATTTACCTGGCTTCGAAGGGTGCCCGTATAACAGCCACAAAACGAGGAACTATACGCATTGAGACACCGTATACCATCCTAAGGCTAGAAAACGTTTTGTACTCAGCCGAAGCAGCGGCAAACCTCATTTCAACACCACGACTGGACAGGGAAGGTCTCACTATCATACAGGGTCAGCTAGCTTTTCAATTACTCAAGGACAATCACCTTCAGGGGGATGGTAAACTATTAACCAATGACGTATACCGCTTAGAAGGATGGATCCTCCTGCCCGATCCGTCTCCATTTGTATCAAGAGTGGAAGCCTCAGTCGCTGCCTCACCAAAACTTCCGCCAAATTATAAAAACTTGCCGAATGACATACCCTTATGGGACCTGTGGCATGAACGACTTGGACACCCCTCACTTAGCATCATGTTGAAAGTACAGCGTAAATCGTTATTGCATGGCATCAATTTTGGTGTTCCCACAACAACACCAAGCGACACATGCGTATTATGTAAGAGTAGAAACCTTCCATTCCCTAAGGTCGCCCCTATTAGGTCCACGCGTGTCATGAATTTGGTCCATGCCGACCTCACTGGACCTATCAAGATACCGACTTATGGTGTCGCAAGATTTTTACTTCTCTTCATTGACGATTTTTCTCGTCGAGTCTTCCCGTATTTTTTAGTAAACAAATCTCAAGTCCCGAACGCCCTCCACACTTTTGTTGTCCAGAGACAAAATGAGACCTCTCACACCCTCATAACGCTTCACACAGATAATGAAGCCGTCTGGAAAGCATATGAGTTCGAACACTACTTGAGTGAGTCTGGAATAAAACCTATATTCTGCACCCTATTCACCTCAAACTAATCCATTGATTGAGAGAAGTTTTCAGTCAATCATTAAAAAGGCTACGACTCTACTCGAACACAGCCGTCTTCCCATCAACTTTTGGCATTTTGCACTCGAAGCCTCTTGTTACCTACATAACATTTTGCCATCAAGACCCCTTTATGGTTTGCCACAGCAAACCCCTTTAGGACGCTGGGCTCTAGTGCGGTACCCATCATCTGGCCGTCACCTGCATGCATTCGGTTGTTTGGCCTACTACGTTATCCCATCCGTCCACCGTGTTAAATTCCAGCCGACAGCCAAACGAGCCATCTTCCTAGGTTATGCTACAAGGAGTATTGGTTTTCGCCTACTAGACTTAGAAACCAGACAACTGATAGTGTCCAGAAATGTTCGATTTGATGAACGAATTCGTGGAGGAGACCTGTTGTCACCGTCCGCAATTCCACCACTCGGACCAGATATTACTAGTGCACCTAGCATCATAGATATTGATTCTACACCTGATTCCCCAATCCAACCTCGACCTGGTCATCCAGTGCAGGGAGATCAACCCCCTTGACCACCTGATGCCACTCCACCAGTTTATGGGCCACATCGCGGCAGAGTTCGCCCTCCAGGTACCACTAAAGCTGTCATGGCTGAACGCCGAGCAGCAAATGAATAAATCAATTCTCTCCAAGACATCATTCTAGATTCTGATGACTCCGATCCAGAGGACCCTATGGTCCTCTCCGTCACATCTTTGCATCGACCGCTGTTGCCACCCCCAAGTGTTACCGTGATACCTTAACCTCTCCGGAAGCAGAAGGTTGGGCAATTGCTATGCAACAAGAGCTTGACTCTAAAGCTTCCCATCAAGTATGGACATTGGTGCCCAAACCACCGGGTGCGAAAGTCATAAAGGCCAAGTGGGTGTTTACACGCAAAATCAACCCGGACGGCTCCCTTCGAAAGCTAAAGGCTAGACTAGTGGCAGCTGCCTGGAATGAGCATGCCAAAATCGATTATCTTACGTCATATTCCCCAACCGTACGAAGCTCATCGGTATGCCTAGTTCTTGCTTTGACCGCCTATTTGGGACACAGGCTACACTACCTAGACACCGTTACAGCATACCTTTTTGGTCACTTATCTCGAACGGTATACCTTTCTCAACCACCAGGTTATGAAAGACCCGGAGCAGGGGGAGAAAAGTTGGTGTGCCTCCTCGATAAATCCTTGTATGGGCTTTCAGAATCCGGCCGCAACTGAAGCTCAAAAAAAGTCTGGGGATTTACAGATAATCCTATGTCTTTTTGTTGACGAAAAATTACTCAGTGTGAAGACGGATTCGGTTTACCAATCCTTCCTCAAGTCTCTACGCGGTCATCTAGAAGTTGTAGAATTCGAAGCCGAAAAATATATTGGATACGAGATTGAGCAAACTGACAACTATATTACTCTCTCTAACAAGAAGTATATCCAAGACAAACTCGACTATTTTCACCTAACAGATGCTAATCCAGTAAAAACAGTGTACGCAACACTTAGGCCACTGGATGCCTGTGAAACTTCTTTATGTGTTGACAAGATCACTTACCTAGAGATGCTCGGGTCACTGATGTTCCTCGGGATCCAAACACGACCCGATATTCTGTATAACGTCGTACAGTTAGCCAGGAAAAGTGCATCTCCTAAACTTCCTCATCTCCCTGCCTTAAAAAGAATATGGCGATATCTGAAGGGCACAATCGACTGGAAATTACATTACGACTCCAACAGGATTGGTGCTTTAATGTCTTGGTGCGATGCATCTTGGGATTCGGTGGGAGGAAGCAAAGGTGTTAGTGGTGTTTTAATTGCCCTAGGTGCAGCCCCGATCGTCTGGACCAGCAAGACACAGTTTCTAGTCGCACACTCGAGTTGCGAGTCAGAATTTTCTGCTATTTGTGACCTATTTGAGCTTGTTTGTATTCGTGGATTGTTGGGTGAATTAGTTCCATCTCTGTTACATTTTCCGATACCGATATCTACCGATTCACAATCGACAATAGGCTTGTTGACCAACGGTGGCAGTTCACACTCGCGACATTATTTGCGTAAAATAAATTACGTACGAGATGAACTCTCGAAGCATAACATCCATGTCTCGTTTTGCCCCAGTGTGGACATGCCGGCAGACCCTTTAACCAAAAACGTGACAGGTGTAAATTTAAGTGAAGTGATGAAAACTTACTTTGCGTTGTTTTAGTGTTTAGATCATTGATGAGAATTTTGCATGAGTAGCTTCTACCGGTTGCATACTCGTAGGTAGGGTTTCTAGTGTGAAAGCGCGAAATAATCTACCATTTGAAATTTTTGTTTTATTTAGTTATTATACTGAGGTTGTAAAGATTACATAGATGTGTATCTTTCGCATGTCATTTATCATTTCCTTGTTAAGTCTGTTTCGTGTGAAATATTCGTGATGCAGCAATTTCACTCCCTAGCTTAAATTAAAAAACTTATAATTGTTTTTACTAGAACTCATAACGATCTGTGTGGTTATGAGAGGGGAATGCGGTAGCGTAGCGTAAAGCATGCGTTGATTGATAACCACTGATGTTATTGTTGGCAACTAAACGTTTTGTCGGGATAATTGTATTGTTGATATATATACAAAAGACTTGGTTACGGGTGAAACGTGGGTTTCCTGAATGGTTAGTCCAGGCCCGGTAAAATAAACGTTACAGGTTCAAAATGGTTGGAGTTCTTCATATTCACCATTCATCGACCTCCTTAACTTCATCTGCATTAATAATAAATAATAATAATAAATAATAATAATAAATAATAATAATTAGATATCACACAATAACCTTGAAGATTTAGCACCCGTGTCATTCATTGCACCACTTGTAAGTTATTTAAAGTATTTTCTCATTCTTAGGTATTTTAACAACAGTGAGTCATTAACAGAGTGGTGACATGACAGCAGGAAGTATGCAAGCCCAGACTTAAACATTGGTTACTGTTCAAAAATTGTAGTGAGTATTAGTAGATTGAACAGGTATCAGGCTGCAGTGCAGCTAGTGAAGCAAGTTGGACCTAGTTTTCAGTTTATTTTCTATTTTCAAATGGTAGGTACCTCCTTAAAAACGGCAAGTTAATCTGATTCATCTGCACCAAAGAGAGACACATAGTGCGAATGACATTTGGCTTATTGGACCAACTACAGAGAGAATAGAAACTGTCAACAAAGAAGGTTTTGTGCCGCTTATTCAATCATCATTGTAAAGACTGTTCATGAAAGTGCAGTCAATACAGTGATTGATAGAGTGTATTGATATTTGGGAAAGGCAAGAAAAACAACGTGATTAAGAAGCTTGAAAAGTTAGTTGACTTATATCAGAAGCTGAAGAAAAAGAGACATAAACCCAGAAAATAAAGAAATGAGCAAAACTTTACCTAAGTACTAGAACAGTTGTTTGAGATTGCTCATGAAAATGCAATGAATGTGATTAAAATTGAAGATAGGCAATTTCTAGTGCTTCAAAGATCTGGACGTAAAGGTTACATGTCGTATGTTAATATGAAGTTTCGAAAAAAGAAGAGAGAATTGCACAACGAAATGAAATTGAGCAGCAACGTTTTAAAAAGAAGACGTTAAGAAAGCAAGTGCAGTCAATACATTCTACATCAACTGCTAATTACAATACAAACAATGATGCAGACAGTTCATGCACTGAAGCAGATAAAGATGATCTTGATCCCTGAAAGCAGCGTTGGACAGAAACAGGATGTCTGATAGATGTGCTACTTTCACTATCGCGGCAACTGCAAAGAGTTTGGGACAGACTTATCATTGTCAATAAGTACTGTTCATAGGGCAAGAATTGCAAATCGTAAGAGTATTGCGGAGAAAACCAAGCTAAACTTTAATCCTGAGAAGCCACTTGTAGTTCACTGGGATGGCAAATTGCTGACAGATATAACCGGTAGTATGGTCAAAGTAGACCATTTTAGTAACGGAACTGAGAAACTAATGGGTGTACCTAAGCTACAGTCTGTAACACGAGAAGCAACTGTGAAGACACTTCAGGTATGGAATGTATCAAATTTGGTCATTGGGATGTGTTTTGACTCTACTTCTAGCAACACAGGCAAACATGCAGAGGCTTGCATGATCGTTAAAAGTAAACTAGATAGAAATCTTTTACAGTTTGCATGCCATCATCATATACATGAAGTCATGTATATGATTTGTACAAGTAGTGCCTTGGCCCTTCCAGTGGACCAAACAAGCTGAAAACCGATTTGGATATTAGCTGGCACGGCAAGCATGTTGGAACCCATTTACAGGCTTGCAAATTGGTATAAACCGATTACTCGTGCCTACACTTCTAGCTTCTTGGACCCCCACCCACACTGAAAACGAAGGTGCACACTCTGCAAAGTACTAAGTTCTCAAATTAAATATGAACAATAACATTCTGATATAATTAGCTCTCGTAATTACTATTGAGGCATTATCCAAAGTTCGTACCAGTGCTTACAAACCTTAATCAATTTACCGTTTGTAAGGCCTTACAAGTCCTTATCAATTTACCGTTTGTAAGGCCTTCTTCTAATTTCCATACCGATTGAATAAAGCCTCTGCTGGTTTGTATATCATTTCAAATGTATTTTCTTAAACTAGTGTTGGATCCCTTTACTGCTGCATTCATAAAGTGGTTGGCAGTTTCATTCAGAAATCTTGTAAACCATTTAGTACGGCAATGTAGCAATGTGAATGTAGGAAAATATTTATATGGCAATGTGAAAGTTAATATGACATATACAGTACCTCTCATTGTAATCCTTTGAAATTAAGAATTTTTGTTTAGGTTACCTTGTCTTAGTTTTTTTTTTGCATGGCATTGACTAGTCAGCACAAAACATTAATTTGGCATTACTATAAGGACGCTTTGTCCGGCCAAGATAGCCAAAATGTTTGGCTTTGCAGCTTATAAAATGGGTAATACGTACGTACTGTATTTGGTGCTGCTTTATTCGAAGGCATATTTCGGTAGGCAAGCTTGCCACAATCTGATTCAACGCACTCTCTTGTTTTGTCCGAGAATTGTGTAGTATTACTTGTTAATGTCGGGTATTTTATCCTAATATGGACTGGGAACAGACCTAATAGCAAACTTCTGTGGCAAACATTTCAGAACCTTTATATCGTTAACTGTGACGAAGTGCAATTTTCAACTGCAGTTCTTATAGACTAACTACAGTGTCACTAAACAACTGCTGTTCTTGTAGGTTTGAACTACAGTTTCATTACAAAACTGCAGTTCAAACCTGGAACTGCAGGTTTAAAGTGCATTTCTGTGATAAAGTGCAGTTTTCAGCTGCAGTTTTTATAGATTTTAACTGCAGTTCCACTAAACAACAGCAGTTCGTGTGGAGAATAGCAGTTTTGAACTGCTCGATAGACAGGAACTACAGTTCCATTACAGAACTGCAGTTTTCATGTAAACTGCAGTCTTCAAGTGCAGTACTTGACATTTTTTCTGTGACGAAGTGCAATATTCATCTCCAGTTCATGTAGACTAACTGCCGTGCCACTACACAACTGCAATTTCTATGATCAACTGCAGTTTTTAATTACTGTTTTTGTAGACTGGAACTATACTTTCATTACAGAATTACAGTTTTAAAGCTCGTAGACTGGAACTACAGCTTGTGCGGAAAACGTCTTAGAGACTGGAACTGCAGTTTCATTAGAACACGCATGCAATTTTTTATGAAAACTACAATTTTCAAGTGCAGTTCTTGTGTAGTTTCATTACAGAAGTGCTGTTTCTGAATCAGAATCCTATATTCAAGACAAGCCATCATCAACAATAGCAGCAGTTTTTAAATATATAATTTGTAGACTGTGACAGTGCTTACAAGTTAACTGTAGTTTTCAGTTTCTATTATAAACTGAAATTGCTGTTACGGGTTTTAACTGAGGTTATTGTGGATGGTAACTTCAGTTATGAAGAGAAGAAATTATATGAAGGTTTATATTTAAAAAAATGTTCAATCTGACCATTCATGCTGCAGCAATCCCTGCCTCACCATCACTGTTATGAATTATTAAATTCATAAATGTGATAGGAATTTAATTAAATTAATTAAATTCAAACTTGTGATAGGAATTGAATGGTCTTGTATTAAGAAACAAATTTTAAAAATGAAAACTACTCTCATTATCATGAAGTAACCCAATTGGTGTGTGTGGGCGGGGTACCAAAATGGTACCCGAGCTGCTGCTGACTATTCGAGCACAGCTCCTATCAAGTAATTAAATTCAAACTTGTGAGGAATTGAATTGACTTGTATGAAGAAAAAATTTTAAAAATCAAAACTACTCTCATTATCATGAAGTAACCCAATTGGTGTGTGTGGGTGAGGTACCAAAATGGTACCCTAGCTGCTGCTGACTATTCGAGCACAGCTCCCATCAAGTAATTAAATTCAAACTTGTGGT
>JAHWFP010245493.1:751-13109 GCA_023313725.1 Lithobius niger | reverse complement strand
TTCAAGCTTGTATCTCCATAAAGATGTTTAAATCTGGAAGCGCATAAGTAAACAATGAGTATTCCAGAAGAAAAACGAATTACAATTTCAACAGCAATTTCAGGGAACTTGAATTATTCATTTGTGTGCCTGTGAATTTTCATAGAGATGCATGAGTGGCAGTAGTAATAAGTTTGGAAACATGTGTTGAAAACAACGTAAAACCGTAGTGTTACATATACAAAGAACCTCCTAAGGGTTTTCATTCAGAGGTCTATTTTTTTTTTAAGATGAAGAACAGAAACAAATATTAAAAAAAAAAAATTGCCAGTCCTTTGGCCCCCAGTAACAACGTATATTCCTTTTTTTTTGTTAACCCGCAAAAGTTTTTTTAAAAAGCAGAATTCGCGCCTGCTAGGAAAAAAAAGCAGTTTCCTATTTGCTGGCATAGAATACGCCAACCTAACGAGCGAATTTGAGCAGTCGAGAGGTCGGCTTTCCTGCAGTGCAGTCTATAATGCTGGTTACATGCAGGGTGCCCCACCTGCTGCTTGCAAAAAAAGTCGATGATAATATTTCAGAGGACGGCAAGAAACGGCGCGCCAAGTTTAATGTTTTTATCTCCGTTTAGCTTAGTGTACCTTGCAGGTCGGTTCCAGACGAGAATTCCGTTGTGAATAAATAAGTCGTTACTACTGTCACTGCGGAGTTCTATGGTGTCTACTGCAAATTGTGCATTGTGTAAACTACCTATTGTGCATTAAAACCAATTTAAAATTTAATTTAAGTTTTTTCTTCGCGAAATCAAGTAATTCAGGGAAATTAACCAATCAGGCATCAATTTAGCCTACACCTGAAGGACTTCACATAAAACGAAACCTAAAAACACGTCTTTCAATTTAATGGTTGAAAATCATGGAGGCTAAATCCAACCCATACACCAAACCATGAGTCGTCACAGGATTTTTTTTTTTGTATTGTTAAATGCAGCTGGGCTGCTCCCGACCGCTTTCGAACTCCAAGCCTCGGGTAAAGAGCCTACAAACCTCGGTGTCTGTGTCGCCGTGAATTGACACCTTTATTTATTCTTTATTCCGTCAGCTTGAAAGTCATGCAGCTAAAGCAACCGATTAGGGCTGAGCTGCATGAATCTTTGTATGGGTGGAATGGACAAGTAATTATTTGAAACCGAGTGAATCGGTGCTTGATCTCTATATTATTCGGCGAGCCTTTTCCTCAAAGATGGAGACGATCATTCTTCACCAGACTACCGACATTCCTGGTCCGTCTAGCCCAACTATTCTATTAAATGATAGAGTAGTCTGTAGTACCATGATATCGAGTCAAGGAAAAATTGCGTTTCCATGGACATTTTAAGTTACATTTTATAAGGTAAGTTGTAATGAGGCACGATAGAAATCACGCCTGCTGTGCTGTTGTCTCTCTGTCTATCTATCGCAGCTGTGTTTCCGCAATAAGTTTTCAACCCGTTGTTCTATTAAAGGGACACCCGGCCTGTCTTATAACATTCCGCGTGCCAACTTACAGCTACGCGCAAATCGACATCCGAGCAATTACAGCGCCAAGGTCGGCTGGGATGGTAGCTGCGTTCCTCGCATAGCTGCTGTCTCGGTTGGCTTTGGGAGTAGTACACGAGACAGAATCAAGTCAACGATTGTGTCGTCACAAACCGGAATGATTCTCGTATTTTAAAATCACAATTTTTAATTTTCTAGGCTAGTGTCTTATAATTTTGCTTCGGCGATCTATTGGAATAATTATTTTTAACTTTTACCGCATTAGTCTATTAGATTTTAGATCTCATGGTAATTATTAAAAAATTAGCAGATACACACACAGAGATGAAACGTTATGATTATTGTACGCGCGCAATGCATCACATAGTTACGGATCGTTCTTAAATATAGTTAACAATATTCAACAGAAAATTTCCTAGACGCCACATTTTAAAATGGTTTTTTAGCAAGGGAAAGACTAACGGTAAGTAAATAGACCTTTGGGGCCGTACTTGATGTGGTGGATTGAGAAAAATGGCGCTGGGAGGTATATCCATTTAAAGGGACATAAATTCTTCTGGTATGTCGTGCGACCCGTTGAACCTAGGGTTTGCAACATTTACACAGGTTAGAGCTAATGTCGCAAAATCATCTTGCACGAAAGAAAAAACAAGAAAACGAAATGTGTTGGCAACATTTACGTACCTTTGAACTATTGTCGCAAAACTAAGTCCTATACAGGAAAGCCAACATGGATGCTCGTGCCTTTAAAACCTTCTCAGTAATTTTGAGCATTATGCTAGAAATAGCTTTTGCGACATTTACGCAGGTTAGAGGGAATGTAGCAATCCCGTTTCTCACGAGGGAAAAGTAGGAATATGAATGCCTTTGCAACGTTTGGACATGTCTGAACTAATGTTGCAAGCCTGAATCGTACAGGAAAGCCAACCCGGAGGAATGTACCTTTAATTTCAAAATGTGCACATAAATTCTATAGGGCAGTGACATGACGTAGTATTATTGTATATAACTCTATGGTTGGAGCCATTAACTGAGTTAGCTGCAAGGGGCACTGGAGGGCGAAAAGAAGGGTGTCTTACTGAAGACAATGCTGTTAAGAGTGGATTTCTTAGGCCTATAACGCACGATTTTTGTCGATTTGTTGGCAGTTGTTTACATTTTTAAGCAAGTGGAATCTTTATTTTCCAATTACAACCTAGCAGCATAAGGGATTGGATAAAACAACGTTTTTTTTAAGACTAAGAAATCCGCTCTCAAAGCACTGCCTTGACTAGAAGCGCCGTTGTTTAACCCTCCATTTTAAACCCTCCATTGTCCTCTCTCTTGTAGCCAATATGACGTTACATGACGCTGCTCTATACTTTCAGGGCCGGCGACAAGGCATGGGGGAGGGGGGTACAGTTTCCACGGGACCCAGATAATTTATGGGCTCGGAAAATTTCGACTTGAGCTTTCTTTGTTGAACCTTACCATATCACTAACGTTATATTTGTGTACAATTTTATGCCAGGTATTTATTTAACTGAGTTTTGAAGATCACAATTAATCGGCAAAGCGAGAGATGCCATAATCCATTTAGTTTACACTGACGCGAACACTGCAATCTTTGCGTCAATCTTTCCCATCTGCGTAACACCGGCCGTGCATAACGACCGGTGCCTTTTCGGTACCAAACCGTGGTAGTAAATAAGGTAAAGAATTCCTCTGAAGAAACAATTTTCTTGGTTTTTGTCCTATATTGAATTGTTCACTGTTTTGAAACGACTCGGTACAGAGCCAAAATGGGCGCCGTCTTGACATATTGAACGAGATGTCGTTGCATACTAGGAATGTGATCAAGACAAACGAGCCGAGAGTTGATTCCTGATAATCTTGATTTCACCTGTTAAAAAAAAAAGACGGTTGCACAGTTCGCTTACACAGTAGGCTGCACGGTTTATCCAACGTCGAAAATGTGTCGTTGTGTATCTAACCTTCGTCGAGATTGTCGAAACTTGAAAAAAAATGTAAATCTCGAGATGAGACATAATCATGTCGACTTAACTAGTTGTAACCGAGATGAAAACTTCAGCAGCGAAGCCAGCGGTAACTTACATCAGCCGTTTACTTAAACTACGTGCGTATAGCGAAACGATGAACTTCCCATAATTTAACTAAGTCGTAAACATTTTTGAGTATGCTCGTGTTTGCACAGATAAAAATCTGGCTAAAACCTGACTAAAAAACTGAAACAAAGTCGTTAAACCAAAACAGCTGGCCTGGAATTTCAAATTTTTCTGTCGGTCCATTACTCCTTTTTTACGCAGATGCCTGAGAATTTCTGTATTTCAAGTTTCGTAGCGTCCGTCCAGGCTACGAGGATAGGATATACGGCGGCACTGTCGTTGAAGCTTGGCGGCTGTCGTACTAGCGTGTTTCTCACTTATCGATTTTATAGATATTGTGGTATTGTATAATTAGCAACAACAATTTGAAACACTGGAAACTGCATGAGCTAGCTTGTGCGTTAACGGACTCTTAAACGGGAATTTGCATAAAATTTAAACAAAATTGACGGGACAGAAGAAAACCGGAAAGGGAAAGCGTCTTGAAACTGGAACGAACCTGAAAAAACGGTCGTCTTTGCTCATCGTTTTAAACTCGGAAGTAATTTAATTCTAATAAGGTCTAATTATAGTCCCATGATGCGTGGGTGACAATTAAAAATTTGACACGACTTTAAAATCCGTCACCTGACTGACACCCGCATTTATTTGCATAGATAGGTGTCTCCGCCACGACCACCCACATAATGGGCGTATATTGAAGGCTTCAGCAGTCGATCACAGTGGCGGTTCAACAACCTCTCTCTTTTTCCTCTTCCTAGCATACATCAGGCGTTATGTAATCTGACAAGTTACCGTGTCAAGACTCACGTCTTAATACCCCAACCCCCACCTTTTCGGGGCAAATGGATGCCGCGGGAACCTGTCAGACGGTTCAGCCCCTCCCTTGTTTTTTTTTGTTTTTTTACACGTTCATTGTGGTAGGGCCTCGTAGCTTTTTTACAGGCTACGGAACGAAGCACACCGTTACCAACAGCAACAACAACGAAACACACGATCACACAGTCGTTTCATTAAAAAAAAAGTTACTCATTATTAAAATGCAGTTCTCTTTATGCGTTTCGAACAGTTCTTTTTAGTAAATTTTAATTAGTTTAATGAATGCTGCTATAACACACACTATGTCTCTATACTGCAGAGCAAGAGACGTTACATTTATTATTTTTTTTTTAAACTTGAACGGGGGCGCGGAATTGTACCGACACGGACTTACGTTAACTCCGGATTTTTCTTAAATACTGATCCCCAGTGTGGACCCGGAATTACAGTAACTCCGGATTCGTAATTTGCTTTAAAAGTGTCTGAAACAATCCGGAATTGTAGTAACACGGTTTCTGATGTTATATGTATAACCGCAGCGAGCGCGGCAACGCGAGCGAGGCAGGGACGTTATCAATAAAATCAGGAGTTATGGTAACTCCGTGTTACTACAATTCCGGATTGTTTCCGACACTTTTAAAGAAAATTACCAATCCGGAGTTACTGTAATTCCGGGTCCACACAGGAGTCAGTATTTAAGAAAATTCCAGAGTTAACATAACTCCGTGTCGGTACAATTCTGGCGCCCCTTTTGAACATCATCTATAGGCCCAACTGGGGCCTGTGTCCAGGAGGTCTGTCCTCGTAGCACGTGTCTTTTTTCCCCCCAGGTGTATCCTGCATTCTCACAAGCCCGTGTGTTTAACGCTGACCATGTTTAACCCGTTTGTCTTGTGATTACTGTAAAGCAACGATTTTCTCGCCAAGTTTAATACTTGATTTAATTTAGCTTACTTTTGAATAGCCACTAAACAAGTTGTAGAAAATGGGGATGGTGTGAGAGGGAGAAGATGGTATAGATATTTTTCTAAACTAGGCCGCATTTTTGTTGGATAAGTAATTGTAGCAATTTTTTTTTTCAAGGTTTATAACTTGGAGGAAACGTCTCCCTCGGTTTGGTTCCATCCTTATTGATTAATCCCTGTCAGAAGATTATCCAACACTTCCTCACATTTCACGTTTGTCGGGTTGTATTCTTCATTTCTCAATTTTTTTGGGCACTTTCGAAACTTGGACTCTTAGCGAGCGCCGAAATTGAAAAATTTGCTATTTTTCCGTTAGGGATAGACAGATATTAAAATCGGTATCGGTATTTACAGATATTATCAGTATTTTTCGTGCATCGGTATCGGATCTGTATCGGTGTTTATTTACAGATATTTTGCCGATACGACCATCTTCCTTGCGCACTGGCTATTCTGCCTAGCCTGAGAGAAACCTTTCCTGTATAGCACCGCTCGCAATGCAAGACGTCATCTGGACAGTGTCTCGGTGAATTTAACGCATGCGTACTGTCGGCTTTTTGCAATTAGGCCTTTCTGCAGTGTGGACTGGGTTTTTTAAGGTCAGAGGTACGAATGAGTTTGACTTTTCTTACCTGTAAATCGTTATCGGTATCGGTGTATCGGAATCTGTATTGGATCGGAGTGAGGGGGAAATATCGGTATCGGATCGATCTCTATTTTCCGTACTTATAATCAACCCGTTAACTCCAGAAGTGCTACTGACGCGACCTTTTTAAAAATTACTTTATAGTTCGGAGCGACTCGGTGTGATCTCTCATCCTCTTGATTGGGTGCCAAGTCCATAACAACTTGGCTGTAATACGCTCTCTGTGCCCGGGTTTCCGGGGAAGTTCGCTTTTCGTTACTTTTTTTGTCTCCTTGCGGAAACGCAATGTCCCTCATGTAAAGGAATTAATTACGAAATCGACTTATTTAGTCGATGTCTGCCCCAATCGTGCATGCCTAACGAGTTACTATCTATCCAGCATGTGGTCTATATAAGAGGTATTGAACGATGTCTCTTGGAATTTCTTTCAGATATCGATAGCGATATTTGCGTTTAGTGACGACGAATGCGTAAACGTGTTTTGTTCGATAACTTGGGTAACTTCGGTAACCAGAGAAAACAGATGCACGTAAACTTACGGTGTTTAAACTAGGTCGAACCTTTATGGAACCTTTGCGGTTCGATCTCAGTTAAAAATTGTAGGTTATACATTTACTGATAATCTACAATTTTCAATTGAGAGCTAACCCCAAATGTACCTTTTCTACAGTATAAAACTCCGCAGGTCAAGCGCGTTATATATGAACTACTAGCAGTCGTACCCGGCTTCGTCCGGGGTTTTGCTTCGCCCTTGGTTGTTTCCCAGTTTTCTCTCGGTGTTGCCTGAATGCTGACTGCGGCAGTAAATTTTTCTTCCTGGAATGCTCCCCTTTTCCTCCCATCGTCTACCTACCGTGTCCCATCCCTCTTTCCTCCCCCAAAAAACGTACCTTGTGGCTTCAGTTAATGCGAATGATAGGCTTAATGGTAACAGACGCATTGCCCACCCCCCTAACACCTTCATTTTCTAAAGAGCAGGACTAACAGAAGAGCACTGCCCCACACACGTACATTCCCCGTTCAGGGCCCCTTCCCCCATTCCGCTTCGGCTTGAGCAATCCGTACCGTGTGAAAAATAAATGTCCTTCGTGCATGACGTCATTTAAGACTTGCCGCTAAGATGTACGCGCAGAGGTAATTGTTAATCGAGGCAACAATGTGCCAATTTCAACTTCTTTTCAAGGCAACAACGTACCACTTTCAACTTCTATAGTCAAAGAATTGACACATTCGCCCGTTTTAGTTTTCTGTATACAGCCGTACTGGCTGAGAAGACTATTGCAACGACTTTGTCCGTCCGTCCATCGGTTTTTTCAACTTCGCAACGGTACAAGATATTAACGAGCACTGTTTACAACGTTACATTGAGTGTCAAAAGGTAGTTAAATACCATAGCGAATTAAAACATCGTTACGTCTTTATAGCTAATAGACTTCTTCGAAGTAACAAATTAAATAACAACATTTGATTGACGAACTGAAAGGATAACACGCAGCCATAAAAACAAAATCATTTTAGCTTCTCGTTTAAAATAGTGTCATCGCATTGTTGCATGAATAAATGAGTTTACCGTCGAACCAGATTCTCCATTAGGCCTATCTGCTACGAAATTAAAATGCAGTTAAAAAAATTAGGCCTAAAAAAGGAAAATTAAGCCTAAAATCACGCTACCACGGCAACGTTAAGTTGCTACGAGTTGCTGCTGACTTCATCGACAGCGTATTTCCCTTCACTTCCCTACTACCACTGATCTATATAGGCTACGTTGCGCGTTACGTTGTAGCGCTGTATCTGTGTGCCCAAAGGTACACCGTGTTGCAAAAATGAATAGGCTTACTATACATTAGCTGCTACTTACAAAATTAAAGCTGCACGCAAGAATTAGGCCTAAAAGTTGACAAATACGCCTAAGATGTAAAATAAGCTTAAAAGTTAACACATTTTTGATCGTTACTGCTTTTGGATTATATAATACAGATAGCTGTTGCAATGCGTGATAGAGAAGTGTGCCTCACTATTGGTTGTGGCAGCACTGTACAGAAGACCGGATGCGACTAGGTAGTCGCTGTAGCCGCTTGTTCATTGTAGGGGTTCCCCTTTTTAGGGGGTTCTTGTCTTCGTTTCTGTTATGAGACTTTGGTTTATAATGTAAGAGGTACATAAAACTAGGCCAGCTCGCCACTGAAACGGCCACTGCGGTCGAATAATTTAGGTGCACGAGACTACTGCTACTTAACAATGTAGGTGCACGACAAACATGCAGGATTATCTGCCCCACGACGACGAGAGGGTCAATTTTACTGGACAAATCCAAGCGAAAAACCCAGAATCTTTGACTAGCCCCCAATCAACAATGCTTCAGAATTGTAAACAATGCATGAAGAAACTACATTCCCATTACGAAATCATCATTGTCTGTTTATTTAAAAAAAATTCCAGCTTCATTGCATATTTTTACACTAACCTCGGGAGGAGCGACTGAAGACTGATGCGCTGACTGAGTGAGCAAATGCGATCGAAAATTAGCCTTTGTTAACCAGTGTGCCCAACAATGTCCTTAAAGATATTATATTCCCGTGAGGAAATCATTATCGAGTTTGTTTATTTTTAAAACAATTTCAGCTTCATTGTGCAATTTACGCTAACCAAGGGTGGAGTGACGGAAGGGGGTGCACTGACTGAATGAGCGAAGCGAACGAAAATCAACGGTTATTGGTCAGTATGTGCAAAAATTATGATTGAAGAAACTTAGGTTCGAATCCCCGGGTTGGCACCTCCCTTTACCAGATATTTCTTCTTCTCTAAAAGTCTGGTAATGTTCAAAATTGAGCCGGTTCAGCCATACAAGCATTAAGTTGCTTCGGTTGACTTAAGGCTCAAAGAAATTAATTTTTAATATCTTCAATTAAAAAAAAAGATACTACTACTACTAAAACTGGGAGGATTGGGGTAAAGAGAAAGTTGGGGGGGGGGGGGGGGGGCGGGGGGGGGGGAATAAATTTCAAATTAATATTTTACCAAAGTTCAGCTGGACGCTTCTTGGATGAGTTAGGCAATTAAAAGAGATAATCTTAACCACAAGATAATGGTTACCTAAAGCACCTGTAGAAAACAAAAACGAGTTTGTTTGATGTTTAAGGTAAGGTTTAACTGATCCGAAGTCAAAAACAGCAAAGTAACACAAATAAACTTTCCTGTAAGGTTTCACGTACCGCAGTGTTCCTGTACTGTTTAGTCCACGTGAAACCTTACTGCTGTATCCACATGTTTTTACAGTTTTTACTTTAAAACACGATAGGTCTGATTGGTTCATTCTACTTGGCTAAACGAGATCGCTGAAAAAATCGTAAAAACAATACTTCTAGTGTGCTTAGTACACCCTACAGATTAAGTAATTCAGGGTTCGTGCGACTCCTTGAAAACTTGGAAATGTCGTTGAAAATAAAAATGAAATACCAGTCCTGAAGTCTTGCATATGAAATCTTAAAAACTGGTATATGTATCAATAGGGTGAACGGAAATGAGACGACCGGACTAGAATAATGCTGAAAGATTTAGCCCAAAAGTAGGCGAGTATGTAGCCTATATTATGCACTATATTATTCTTACAATAATTTTGAAAGTTGGGATATGGTTTTGATTTATTTACATGTCTAATGGTTGAATACAGCAGTAAGGTTTCACGTGGACTAAACAGTACAGGAACACTGCGGTATGTGAACCTTACAGGAAAGTTTATTTGTATTACTTTGCTGTTTTGACTTCGGATCAGTTAAACCTTACCTTAAACATCAAACGAACTCGTTTTTGTTTTCTAATTCGTGATACTTTGACGTACCAAGTTGGTTGTCTGTACTCATTGCAAATGCACTGAATTTCTCTCGCTTCGCTCGCTCATTCAGTGCAAGTCTTTCTTTTGGAAGTAGGCTTGTTCACAGTTCGCTATCAGCGCGTTTATAATATAGGACGGCAAGCCAAATGGGCAAAAGACACTTTAGCTTTAACACGGGAGAATGACGCGAAATCATTATATAAATCGATTCGTAATCAGGATAATGCTTCCTCTTCACGTGCGGGTAAATTGTTAGCTCGCCAGCATTGTTAGCGTTTGCTTACGCTTTCGTTCTGGCGTTTGCGGATTCGCGATGTTGCATAAAAACAATGTTTTAAACAATGTATAACAATAAAACGGATCGTTCAGGGAAACGTAACTCCGGAACGGAACGACCAATCGAAATTTCTATTTCTATAAAGGGCACATCTCCGGAAGTAGATCTTTCAAATGAGTTAGAACCAGCTTTCTGGGACACATGGATCAGTCTGTAGAGACCATTGTATAAACGTGTCCAAAGAAGACCACCATCGCCACCATTGTATAAGCCAAAAATGAAACTCGCGATTCCAGTCCAGATTCCAGTCCAGATCTCCGAAGTGACAAATCGGAAACAAATAAAAGTTGGTGCATTTGTTCACCAAGTCCAATGAAGCTTGTGTAATAAAAATTTGAGAGGAAAATATTAAAAGACGGTGGAAAAATTAACCATCGTAATTTCGGCTTTAACATGGGAGACCGAGGTCAAACCTTACAGTAAAGGCTACCGCCTTTACTAATACATTGGAATAATTGTGTTGACATTGTTGTCGATACTGTTTGACAACTATATGTTATCTTTTTAGTGAAAGCAGATTGTTGCGATACCTTTTCGGCACAAGGCTGAGATGAGTTTTAGGAATTGTACTAGCAGGATCCGTGCATTAAATTTTTAAAATAGTCGTTGAGGATCGGATGGGTATCGGTAATTGGATTAATATTGGATCGGTATTGGTACAGAAATACTGAAGGAGGATAGAAAATTAATATGCGATTGACGTATGCAGTTGGAAAGGCAGTATAAACTCAGGACACTACTGTACATTCGGAATGCGTGGTGCACTGAAAAGTATACGTATTGCGCATATAAAAAAAAAACCGCGTCCCCTAATTTTTGCTACTGCAATGCGGCAAATGAGCGATCATGCGATCATGTAAGAAACGACCAGATAAGGAAAATCAGGTGTGCTTTCGAAAATATATTAAGCCGGTTGGATCAAGCAATAGTAACTCGGGTTGTTTCCACACGTCATGAAATGGTACCATATTTAACTCAAAATCGTCACCAGAACGATTCGCCATCTTATCGCCTCTCGTTCATGGTAGCAATAAACTACAAGACAGTATTATTGGGAACACAAGGCAGGAGTTTATTTATGCACTTGCTGTTAGTATATGCAGTTTTCTGAAGCTTAATTTATAGACCTACAACACCGAAACGTAACACAAAATAGCCCACATGGGCTGGTAAATTAATGCAAATAAGCAACGTCCCCCTCCCCAGTTATTTCTATACCTCATTTTTGAGCTGTACAGGGAATTAACATGGGAGCCGTTGGATTACTAGCTAGTTACCCCCTCCCCAGTTTTTTCTATACCTCATTTTACGCTTTATAGGGTATTAAAATGGGAGCCGTCGGATTACTAGCTCGTTACCAGTAACACAAATCAACGGTATTGAGGGCACGTTTTCTCCATAAAGGATCCGTTCCCACTTTAATGTTGAGATTTCTTAGTTACTTGGAACAAACAGACCAACGATTTCTACCGCATGGTGAATTCACACCAGTAGACTGAAATCAGGTATAAGCTTGTTAGACAGCTTAAAACACACAGTATGCCAGTGAGGCGCCTTCTTACATCTGACAACAATTAAGCTCTGGCAACAATGAAAAATCTTATCTACTTGACGGCGACACACTAGCGTGTGTCGAGATAACCGACTCATTGGACAGGGATCACCAGCCAGGGAAAACGGAACTCGGAGACCAAGTTGTTGACGTTGTCGTAAAATAAATTCACGGAAGAGTGTCAGAAAAAAAAAAGTTTGATTACTACGTCACGTACGATTGCGTATCTCTCCTTTGTTCACACTCTATTAGCCTAGTAGAACGGGTTGGCGCCAATTAGGTCTAGGACTGGAGTCGACATCTCTTGCCATTCAAAATGCAAATTAAACGCCTCATCCTACTCTATACACATAATAGAGGTCATTACTCCCCATGTCACAAGTTGTTGCGATCAGGACGTTTTTTTTTTCTTTTTAGAAAGTTAGAAAGTGTTTACGTGTGTGTGTGTATGTATAGCAACAGGGTGGTATAAATTTGCACACATTAAAGCAGAAACACGGTTTTAAATACGCATGTACTAAAAGCAGGAGAACGTAAATGCCATACACGTTCTTATATTTGTGCAGCCTCGTTGCTTAAAAAAAA
>JAHWFP010245489.1:0-20595 GCA_023313725.1 Lithobius niger | reverse complement strand
CCCCCCCCCCCCCCCCCCGCCCAGGGCACCATTGCGGGGAGGTACGGAGAAAAACATTTCTCGTAACTTATGTGTGTGGGGCGGGGTGAAACCATTTTTTATTCCAAAATATAAAATGTGTAAGGAGCGAGTGACTTCGTACCATGACGTCTACTTGATGGCTTGACGGCTACTTATTTTTAGCCGAGTCGGTAGAGCGTGGATATAGCCTAAAGGTAAATAAAATATTTTTATGGTATGGCTCACTAACGACGGGCCGATTTAGAATTTTCTTCTGCAACAAAATTGCCTGAGGCTTATCTCCCGGAGTAGAAACCATTTTCTCTCTTATTAGTGATCGAAGATTGAATTTAAATAAACATTTTGTCTTTTATTTAACGTGTAGCTTCAATATATTTCTTTTATCACCATTGCTACGCGATGCGACCACACATTCACCAAGCAGTCTTCGTGCCGTGGAAAGCAGCTTAGCAAGCCGACGAGGCGAAGCAGGGACCGGCTTGCTTCAACCGGTGTTACCGTGAAATGACAGTCGAATACCCGGTAATGGCTTAACCCTAACAATGACTCGCCGTGTTTGTCGAGTTGACAAATAAATAGTTATCGTATGAAATAATAGTCCGATATTTTCCACAGGTTCTTAAATGATTACCTGACTTCTAAGTGCTGTAATTTGTTCGACATAGCTACCCAAATTGTAAATATGCGAAGATTACGGTGGTTGTTATCAGCGAAGCGAAAGAATACGCCGCCATTGTTTTTTCTTCGTTGACACTAAAAGGCGATTCGAAATGCCAAAACCACAGACTGGCCAAAACCACAGATTAGAGAGTTAGGCCAAAACGACACCTCAAACCAAGCGTCAGTAGAGGATGCGAAATTTCTCTTACAAATCGACTAACCCGGTGAAATTCGGCTTACGATATGTTTCAAGACTGCCACTTTTGGTGAACTTACGTTTTAAGCGAAGATTTCGATGCGTTTTTCACGAAAAAGCTTACGTTTTAAAAACGATCAAGTCGAGACTAAGCCCCCTTTTTGTAACTGCCAATGGTAGTTGACGAGGTGGGTCAGTCGTGGATTCGAACCAGTATTCACTTGATATGGAAGCAGATATGCAGACCACTGGGGCGTTGCTGCTTGCTTTACTTGGGGTCTCCGGGCAGGGCCGTAGCGAAGGTTACTTGGTTGGGCGGGAGACTCATTTTGCCAACTCATCTTAAGCCAACTGGTTAAAATAATGACAGTAGTGTTACCAGTAAAGTACTATTAAGGGGCTCCGGCAAAACTCAGGTAGGGGGCTGGGGGAGCACTAAACTGCCCCAGCGGGGTCCAGGGCGGAGCCCCGGAAGCTGAAGTATTTTACGCTATTTTAGTGCTTGTTTCTGGTCTCCAGTGAACACAGAAGCAACAAATTGTCAAGTAAACTTCGGTGATTTTTTTAATTCATTCTTTAGTATGGCAAGTTTCGTAAAAATTTTATTGTGACCTATCACCTTTTTTTTAGATATTTTTTTTCCATATTAAATTAAACAGAGTTCAGTTTAAAATTATATAAGTAGGCTAGCTGGCCATTGACGATTGGGGGTTGGCTTAATTGTACATTTTGGACCTTTAGGCTAAAATGTATGACGATGACTCCTGTGTGCAAGCATGAGCAGCAGGGGAGGGGTCAGGGATGAAGAAAAAATTTTTAAATGGACTATCGAAGGGTGAAATATAATGAAATCTTTTTCTCAGTTTTATCCCAAACAACAAGGCCTAGAGGGGTATTATTGTAAAATAAACTTTCACATTTTAAAACAAAAACATGCTCCAATTTTAAAATAAAGAGCGTCAAAAGACGAAAGAAATGGCAAAACGTTTTACCTCAATTTTGTCGAAAACAACTTGAGGTATTATTGGAGAAAAGCTTCCACTTTGATGCTACACTAAATAAAAAGAACATTTTGCCGGCCCCCAGCCTGGCCGGCTAAAAATGGTTTCTTTTTGCCTAAAACACACTTAACCTGGTAACTTTAGCATTACATTCCTCGAATGTGATGTTTCCCTGGAGGTTATTTCCGGTTTGTAGTCACCTGCTTGCATATCCCACCGCGCATGCGCGTCGCGGTCCTCCCTTATAAAAGCGACAGCGCGCACGCTATCGGCATTCATTTTACTCTCAATGTGTCAGGCAGTGACTCGAGAGGGGAGGCAGCGCGGGAGTTAGGTTAAGTATGTTTTAGGCAAAAAGAAACCATTTTTAGCCAGCCAGGCTGGGGGGCCGGCAAAATGTTCTTTCTTTATTGCCAAAACATCTTAACCTGGTAATTTTAGCATTACCAGTTGACCTCGTCAAAGTTGGTGGCGGGCACCGCCTGTACGAGCGCCCCGGGATGCAAGCAGGCTCTTCCACACGAATTCTTTATCTACAAGAGAAAAATTCGCACTTTATTCAGAACATACGGGCTTGACAGGAATATGGTCTCTTTCGTAGGAATTGGTGGCCCTGAAAAGGACCGTGGGTTGAGGGTCTTGCTTCTAGCTGGATGGAACTTGCTTCCCTCATGGATCTTGCTTCTGCTTCGTTTTGAGTGCTTAAGGGGGATTGACCACGGTTCTGGCTGCGACGATTGGTCCCAGTAGATGTAGTCCGGATTCCTCCTTCGACATGTCTCTTAGGTAGTGAGATGTGAAGGTGGACTGGTGGCGCCAGGACGCTGCTGCCAGGATTTCTTCGATTGGGGTGGCGTAATAGTGGGCCCAAGATGTGGAGATAGCTCTCACTTCGTGCGCCGTCACTCTCATGCTCCTGCTCAATCCGTGTTTGTCGTAAGCTACTTCGATTGTTTTCTTGATCCAGCGTGATACCATGGCGGCTGTTGTTTCGCCGGTTTGGAGGTCTACTGGAAGGAAGAGTTGGTTTCTGCCTCTCCGTATGTCTTCGTGCTGAGTGCGAGCTAGGTAGAAGCGGAGAGCTCTGACCGGGCAGAGGAGACGTTCAGGTTCGTTCTGGCGAGGTTCGTGAGGGCAGGGAATGTTATGGCTTTCGAACGCTCGGACGGTTGAGTTTTGGCTTTGAAGGTCGCCCAAGGGAAGAGTGTGACAGAGAAGAAGTTTGGGCCGAAGATGCAGTATGCTGGGTCTGCCAAGAGGGCTTGAATTTCGGAGCCTTTGAGTTTGTCGATGTTGAACAAGTCACTGAAGTTTAGAAGTTCGGGACGAGAGGGGTTGAGTGGATTTGTAAGTTTTGCGATACACCAATGAATCCACTTGGACCAATGGCTGTCATACATGCTGTTTGTTGATTCCCTGCTTGCTTTAGATGCGATGTGTTCAGCCTCTTCTTGATGAATGCCAGCCTTTTTGAGGAGTTTGATGATGATAGCCACCCATCTAAGTTTAGGAGTGGGAGGTTCGGGTGTAATTTTGTTCCTTTCTGTTGTGACAGAAGATCTGGTAGAAGAGTGAGACTTCTTGGAGTGTCGACTACTAGGTTTAGGAGGAGCGAGAACCAGGCCGCAGATGGCCAGGGGGGGGGGGGCTATTAGGATGAATAGACCCTGGCTTTCCTCTATTTTCCGAAGTACTTGTGGAAGCAGTTTGAACGGTGGAAATAGGTAGGCGAACAGGTTGTGCCATGGGAACGTGAGAGCATCTACTGCTACTACTGAGTCGTCCGGAATCGGGCTGATGTAGTGGGGAAGTCTGGCATTGTGCCTCGTGGCGAATAGGTCCAGCATTGGTCTGTCCCAAATGTTGAAGAGAGATTCGCAGATGAATTTCTTGAGGCACCATTCGCCTGCTGGTGGTTTCTGGCGTGAAAGAGAATCTGCAATCACATTCCTGTTGCCTGGAATGTGAAGCGGTAGGAGGGTAATGTTGTGCGGGATGCACAGATTGAAGATCTCCGTTGTTAAATTGTGGAGCGATCTTGATTTCGTTCCGCCTTCTTTCCTGATGTAGGCCAGGGCTGTTGTGTTGTCGGCCTGGATCTATATGACTTTGTTTTTGATAAACGGGAGGAAGTACCGGAGGGCTAGAAGGATTGCACGTAGTTCCAGTCCGTCGATGAGGTCTTTGAGGGTGGCAGGCCACAGGCCTATGATTTCCAGGATGTTTAGGTGTGCTCCCCAACCAGTGCTTGATGCATCCGTGAAGATTCGGTGGTCGGGTGGAGGTTCCTGTAGAGGGAGGCATTTCGACAGATTTGTGACGTCGGACCACCAGAGGAGGGATTCGAAGAGGAAGTCCTTGTTGAACGGGATCTGTCTGTTCGGATTGTTTTGGTTGATTGAGGGGTTGTCTATCCGGTAGTGATGGAAGGGTCGTACCATCCATCGTCCGTAAGGGACCAGGTTTGCCATTGCGTCCATCTTCCCGATGAGGAAGTTCAGCTCCCGGGCGGAGAAGCTTGGTTGGAGACGGATGTGATGTAGGAGGTCTTCTATGCGTTCTGGAGACGGGGAAATTGATGCCGATCGAAGGTCGAATGTAGCTCCGAGGAACGTGAAGACTTGTGCAGGGAGGAGTCGAGACTTTGTTAGGTTTACGCCAAACCCCAGGCAGTTTAGCAAGTTGATCGTCTTGTCCCTGTTGAGTTCCAATTTGGAGGGATCTGGGTTGTTGAGGGCCCAGTCGTCGAGGTAGGCATTGGCCTGTATTAGGTGTTGATGAAGGTTCGGCAGGATTGGTTTCAGGACTCGGGTGAAAATTCTTGGGGCTGCATTTAAGCCAAAAGGAAGGCAGCGGAATTCGTAGACTGTCAGGTTGTAGATGAAACGAAAGTAGTGGGTAATTGCCGGATGAAGGGGGATGTGAAGATAGGCATCCTCCAGATCGATGGTGACTGACCAGTCGTTCTGCCTGAATGATTGGCGGATAGAGTCAAGGGTTTCCATTTTGAAGTGTTCGTTCTGGATGAACTTGTTGAGGGGTTTCATGTTGAAGATTAGACGTAGGCCTCCTGATTTCTTTTGGCGGGTGAAGATCGAGCTGTAAAACCCAGGGCCTGGGCTTGGGAGTTGTCGTACCGCCTTCTTCTGCAACAACTCCGATACTTCGTGCGGCAGGGACGCTGTTGTTTGGGGCGAGGAGAAGTCCCATGGAGGGGAGGGCGACAGTGGCGGTTGGCGTAGGAACGTCGGGGCGAAAGCCGTGTTTTATTATCACTAGGATTTCTATGTTGGTCAATTCTTGACAGGCCGGGAAAAAGTGGCGTAGTCTGGCACCGACCGGGAGACCAGCTAGGTGTAAGGCGTCATTGTTGGTTTTTTCGGTGCATTCTTCTACCCCCGGGAGACGAGATTCGGCTCCTTCGGTCGGGGGTAGCGGCGCGCTTCTGCTGGGAGTGTTGGCCGAGGCGAGGGCGAGGAGTGTCGGTACGAAAGAGCTGCTGACTTCGTTCTTGAGAAGCGGCAGTGTCGTCCGGGTGACTGGAAGATGATGCCGTGTTCTTGTGCTAATCGTCGGCGAGACGGGGGTTGGCTTGTTTGTTCTTTGAGAACAGGCGGTTCGAGGGCATAGATTCCTTTTGTGGACTTGGTTTCCTCGAGACGTCAAGGTGAGGAGCAAGTGTCGGGATTAATCCCCCGAAGAGTTTTTCAGACTCGTGGATCGGTTGATTTATGAGACAATGTCGTGTGGAGAAGTTCAGGTTGTTTGCCGACGATAGGGCAATGTCGCAGAGGAGGAGGGTGTTGTTGAAAAGCGCTCTCGTTGTCCAGTTCATGGCGTGGTATGTGGCGAAGTTAGCTTTCTGGAAGAGTTGGGAAATAAATAAGATAAATTCTTGAGCTCTTCTGGAGTATTATCGGACGACAGCTTCTCGCATAGAGCGTTGATGGCTGTATGGAGGACGTCTGCTTGAGAGGCTGCCCGTAGACTCAACCGGAGGTATTTGTCGTTTTCGTATAGTACGAAGGTTGGGATGTCAGCTTTCTTGGGTATTAACAACGAAGTGCCGAAGTCCATCTTGATTTCGCTGCAAACAAATTCGCACTCCGGGTAGGTTTCGAAATTGCGGGGATTTGTGGCGCCGTCTCGAAAGGATTGGAAGAAGCTGTTCTCTCGACGAGAAGAAGGGGATCGTCTTTGCCTAGAATGGAGCGTTCGTTGCGGAGTAGACACGTTAGGAGTGGTCGTTGACTGACCCAGGAGGCAGCGGGGCTTGGCGTCCTTGTCTCGTGAAGCAAATCCAAGGCCTGTCGTTAGGCCGCAGTTGATGACAGAAGCGTCTGGCATGCTGCTGGGCTTGAACAGGAAGCAGTCCGGAACGGTCTGCTCGACATTCTTTAAAAGAGCTGCGAGCGACAGAGTGGTTGCGTCGAGTGTCGTCCAGGAACCTGATGCGCTTCTCGGCAGTAGGGACGGGTGACAGGGGGTGACGAGGCGACAGTGCGTCGCCCGGCTTGCGCTTGGGTGCTGCCGCCGGCGGGGAAGAAGCGGCACAGCTGTGCCCTTCGTGGCTTGACGTGGATGCGACCCAGTCCTGGGTACGAGCCTTTCGTACCGACGATGTGCAGGAAGAAGGCGGCATTGGGTTAACTTGAAGCTGGCGGACAGTGTCATGTACGATTTCTTGTACGACACTGCGGCTGACGCTGAGGCCTTTCCGGAAGGAGTTGGACGACAGGTCAAGCGGTGAGTCCCGGTCCGGAGAATGGGCAAGTGTCGCACGGCAGAGGTTGCGCTTGGCGGCCCGGAAGGAGTCTTTGGCAAGTTGAAGGTCGTGCTGGAGGGACGACAGGTCCAACAGGACGAGAGGCGGCGTACGCTGGCCCGGGAGGAGTGGAGAGTCAGGTGATGCGACAGCAGAGCAGGCGTGACATCGGAAGGTGTCGTGCGGGCAGGAACGTGGGTGGCGAGGTCGAGGGCGGAAGCCCAACGGCCGGCCAAGACCGAAGTGAACAGGAGCACGAGGATGAGCGTCGGACGAAGAGTGGGCTTTCGAAGCGGTGGCCATCTTCACTGAGGAATCCAATTTTTCAAACGACAGTTGGGGAACCGGGGAGCGAGGTGACGTGAAGACACCTCTGGAGGAAAATGAATGCCGATAGCGTGCGCGCTGTCGCTTTTATAAGGGAGGACCGCGACGCGCATGCGCGGTGGGATATGCAAGCAGGCGGCTACAAACCGGAAATAACCTCCAGGGGAACAACACATTCGAGGAATGTAACCCTTACAGAAAAATTTCGTCAAAAAAGGACCCAAACGAACCCATTTTAAGTCACGAAATGGTCACAAGGGTCCAAACAGATCCCACACAGCAGACCCCACTGCTTAAGGTTTTCAACGTTTGATCCCACTACATCCCAAGTTTAAGTCACAATCCGGGGTTTTTACAGTGTTTGGCCCTCGTTTGAACCCAATTGATCACAAATTGTGACCGGTGTTTGCTGACTGGCCCCAAGAAGCCCAAAGAAAGTCACAGTTTGGGGCCTGCAATTTGTAGACCCCGGATAGGCCCGAAATGATCACAAACTGCGACTTCAGAATATTCGAGCTTGGTCGCGCAAGACCCCTACTTGGCCACAGTTGTAGGCTTTATCCCCTTGCGCCCTGTTTGACTTCACCTGGTCACAAACTGTGACTTAAGAATATTACAATTTGGTCACACAAGCCACAGTTGGTCACAGTTTGGGACTTGGGAACCTTGGCCCCAGTTTGACCCCACTTGGTCACAACTGGTGACTTAAGAATATTCAGGCTTAGTGACAGGATCCCCACTTAGCCACGGTTTGGGGTTTTAACACCTAGACCCCCTGTTTGATCCCACTTGATCACAAACTGTGATTTAAAAATACTACAACTTGGTCACACAAGGCCCTAGTTGGTCATGGTTTGAGAGTTGACCACCTTGGCCCCAGTTTGACCCCATTGGTAACAATTGGTGACTTCAGAAAATGGAGGCTTGGTCACAAGACCCCTACTTGGCCACAGTTGGAGGCTTTATCACCTTGCGCCCTGTTTGAGCCCACCTGGTCACAAACTGTGACTTAAGAATATTACAATTTGGTCACACAAGGCCCTGGTTAGCCACAGTTAGGGATCAGCTTAGCCCCAGTTTGACTCCACTTGATCACAATTGGTGTCTTCAGAATATTCAGACTTGGTCACACAAGACCCCCTCTTGGCCACGGTTCGGGTATGTTAACCCACTTGGTTACAAAATGTGACTTAAAGAGTACTGCAACTTTGTCACACAATGGTCGAGTCGATCACGGTCTGGGAATTGGCCCCAGTTTGAACCCACTTGGTCACGCAAGCCCCCACTTGGCCACGGTTTGGGGCTTTAACACCTAGATCCCTGTTTGACCTCACTTGGTCACTAACTGTGAAATTTGAGAATACTTGGTCAACAAGGCCCTAGCTGGCCACGGTTTGGAACTTGACGAAATTGGCCTTAATTTAGGCACACTGGTCGCAGTTGGCGATGCAAGAAAGTCCTTTAAAAAAATTAAAAATAGGGGAGAATTTATTGGATCAAAAATTAAATTCTTGAGTCTAAAAAAAAAGCGGCTTCCTATTTTCAAAATTTAAAAAGAATAAAAAACTTAGGATGCCACAGAGCAGGGTCGAGAATTCTCCAAACGCCCCAGAAACTGACCTAAAATTACCCAAAAATAATGCCCCAAAATAGCGTACTTAAAAGATTTTCAAAAGAGTGTTTCTTTTGTCCATTTTATATATTTGGCAGCATTTTTCTAAACCCATTAAGAAAGACAAAGAACACCCTGCAAGACTATTTTTTTTCTTTAGTCCAATGAAACAAAGTTTTGCCCCAATATTTTTTGAAATTGGCCTGTCCCATTGTAACCAGGTTACTCTGTTACTGAATTTTCTCGTCCCCTGGCACTACTTTTACATTTGAATCCTGATTACAACAAAAGAAATCCTGAATTGCGGATGCACACTGAATTTATACACCAAAGGAAGGTCAAAAATAGGACCCACTTTTTCGGACTCAAAATAGGGTTTTTACTGATTTTGGACTTGGCCACCTTGCCCACCATTACAAAAAAAAAACAAAAAACCCCACAACATCAGTGTTTGTAATAAAGTCTTCGAACCCAGCAAATTAACCGCTATTATTGAGCCAAATAGCCATCTAAAGTTCTTATATAAACTAAAGTACTGGTGTAATACTATCTAAATATTTATAGGATTTACTGTAATTAAGAAATGGTCCTGGCTGGTAAAAAGAAAAATTGTGAAGTGTGCCGATTCAACTGTTCAAACTTAGCAATCCAAATCTGGAACCCAGCATAGAAAAACCTTTATGCACAACAACTTACAACACATAAAATTATTCCATTTTAAAAGGTGACTGAAAGTTCTGCCTACCTGTGAATTTTGCATTAAAAGAAATAATATTATCGTTCAATTATTAAAATTCTTCACCATTATTGTAGTTATAGAGTAATTACCACTTTGTTTAATTATGAATGTGTTGTACGTACAAAGATTTGGATGCCAACTCTTAATAATGTCGCAATATGGAAGCCGAGTTCAGTCTAGTTTGAGAATGTCAAACGAAGCGTGACACTTCCTTAATTTTGTGTAGATTTTATTTGCGTAAAAAATGGCTTCTATAGTGTAAAACAATTAATGCCAATCAATTGTTTAAAACAAAGTCAAACTGCCCCAAACTTTAGCAAAAATCAATTAATGGAAATCTCGCACCCATAACTTTTAACTCTTAAGGAAAAGTTATATAAGATTTACTCACTAGATCCAAACCTGTCAGTACCAGTGCCGGAGCAAGTCATTTGAGCGCCCGGGGCCAGTAGCTCATTGAGCGCCCACTTTATCGCTATTATAAGTAGACTGCAGCCACCCCCTCCCCCTCCCACACTCTACTTTTCAAATCTAGCCAAAAATGAACCCATTACGATGCTACAGAGATAATGCAACACACTTAACACGCACGAATCTGACAAAGACAAAAACATTTTTCTACGTTTGAAAGATTATAATTGTATTTAGTTTATGATAGAGGTCCCCAGCCTCTGACTGGCAAGATGACTAACAAGAACATGAATTTGTTAACAAATATTTAGCTTTCGTCCCGGAATATGGAACTTGTTCACAATAAAATGTTAAAACATTTAAAAAAAAAAAGAGAAAAAAAAGATGGGATGCCGCAACTTGTGGACTTCATACACAGCCGCTATATTGGATGCTTTTCCAACACGGCAGCTGTGTGAAGGCCACAATTTGTGGCAGCTTCCACTTTTTTTAGTGTTTTAACATTTTTAATGTGAAGAAGTCCCAAATACTTGGGCTGTAAATTAGGTATCTGTTCGTGCCAGTAAGAGATTACCTTTATCAAAAACTACTTACTCCTGCAACTCATAAATTAATTTTTTCAAGACCAATTGTATTTAGGCTAGGCATCGCCAAAAAACCGTTTATTAGGCCGTGAAAAGAAATAAGTTTGTTTCTCGGGTATTTTCATTCAAAAAGTAACCAGGCCACCAAGCTTTTTATTTTATTTTTTATTTTATTGGAAGTAACTCAAGTCTTACTTTCAACTGCTCAAATCACTTGCATCTTAATTTTGCGGAAAAACTTGCAAAACACTTAATTTTACGGAGCTGAAATTGGTTAATTTAGGCTAAATAATACTTATTTTCAGCTAACTGAATTGCTTTCCTTGTAACGGTAATAAATTTAGCTTGAACTAGCAAATAAAAAGCATCGACAAGGGGCAAATTTGACCACCAGGCAGGGCCTGAGAAACAACTAATTTTTTTTTCGTAGCCTTAAAGTTCAACTTTTTTTTTCATTTTTTTGGAAGGGGGCAGCATTTTCGGCGCCCTTTCCTCTTTTGGCGCCCGGGGCGGCCGCCCCCTTCGCCCCCCTCTTGCTCCGGCACTGGTCAGTACAGCAAGAAATGATGTCAAAGAAGGTAAGCGATGGGATAAATACGTATTAGTGTAATAGTGTATAACTCCTTAGGAATTTAGAACTGATACAAAATAATATAACAGAATTCAAATATCAACTGTCACTTTTCTTTTCCTTTTGGCTGGGATCAAGAGATTAGCTGTAGTCACATATTGGGATCAATTTGGGTCCGAAACTTACATTTTGGTGACTGGAGTCTTCTTGGTCACTTTTCGGTCACAAACTGGAGTCAAAAATTAGATCACAAAGGCCTGAATGAAGGCCTGTTTGGTACCAACTGTAGGGTTTATTTGAGGCCCCACAAAGATTCCATTTGGACCCCTATTGTGACGCAAATATTTTGTCACAGTAAAGTCACAAATTGGTACCAAAAAACAAGTCACAAGGTCCCTAACAGATCCCGCATGTTTCAATATGACCCCTATCGTTGTGACCAAACATTGGGCCCTAACAGGTCCCATTTTGACCACTCATGGGATCAGATATTTCTGTAAGGGAATGCTAAAATTACCAGGTTAAGTTGTTTTGGCAATAAAGAAACTATACTTGCGAGTAATGGTACTAATAGGTTCAAAACCTAGTAAACGCTCATAGCATGGGCCCAGAAGCTGGGGCGTTTTCGGAAATTTTGAATGCTGAAAAGTGCCATTTTTGAGGTCCAAAAATGATTTCTTCTTCTAGTTGGTCAGTGTGTTTTTCACCACCCCCTTTTGACGAGATCTGAACAATTTATGACCCCCCTTGAGAGGGTCTAAAACTTCACGACTCCCTTTCCTCCGGCGTCCCCAGCGATAAATAATTACCGGTCTCTTAGGGTAAAGTTTGCCCTCATTTCGTGGCCTTTGGGTCGCTTTTGTCCTTTGATATCTTATGAACTCTTATCGTGAAATTTTGGACCTTCGCAGTTCGAAATTGTTTTAAATTTTTAACAAGTTTGATTTGGAAAATGTAG
The DNA here is from genome assembly GCA_023313725.1 of Lithobius niger. NCBI lineage: Eukaryota > Metazoa > Arthropoda > Chilopoda > Lithobiomorpha > Lithobiidae > Lithobius > Lithobius niger. The sequence continues at coordinate 8,750 of JAHWFP010245489.1, read as the reverse complement.
TTGTCTCTGCATTAATACAAATTCTAATTTAGTGGCGATAGGTTAACAGAAAAAGGACAACAGAAAATCAAACAGCTGATTCAATTTTTCCAACTCGGTTTCCGATTTTGCCAACTGTACCCATCAGTTTTCATGAAGTATGGCTTTAGTTCTCTTTCTGTTTTAACTAAAACCAAGGCACTGATGGGCTGGCAGATGAACTAGTAAATCAAATAGGCAACTCTGCATTAACTTTTCAGAATGTATTCGATATCACAACTTCAGACGGCGATAACTTGGCGGAAGTCCTTTTAAGTTTTGTTTTATGCTGCGTTTGTTGATGTTTCTGCAATACCTAAGAAACGTTTTAAATCCTGGCAGTGATGTTGCGTTTTGGTGTATTAATATATCAGTAATTTTCTACCCTCCTAAAATACCAGTTACGAGTTGCTTCAAGCTGAAACCCTTTCTCAACAGCACTGTCTAACAGAAGAAGAACTATAAGAAGTAAAATAGCCAACGCAATTTTTAGTTTTGCAAACCACGTACGATTTTCGCGAAGTTAACGACTTCAAACTTGGTGGGATACAGTTTTGTGCACTTTTTGTTTTTATTTTCTACATTATCTATGATACTTTTAAGTCATGGTAGTGACACAGCAAACAAAACGGCCAAGTAAATTTCGCCAACTACGCAAATTTTGGCGGAGCTTCTTTTTCCTCAAGTGGATAAGAGGAGAGCTACAGGGAAGCAACCAAAAATGATCAGGGGCAGCGTTTCAGTTACTCCCACGCTACACAGAAGTGTTGCGAAAATTGATGGAAAAAAATGCATTTTAAACTTTACTTTCAAACTGACCGAATGATGATAATTAACCAGTACTCGTGGAAACGGGAATTTGCAGGAAAAATTTATCCGAATTTGCCAACTGTATGTGTTTCTTGGATGGCTGGGGTGAGGGGATTTAGTTTGGCTTTTGTCTGAAAGGTGGTGATATGCTCTTTCCACCAAGGCTAATCATATAAGAGATTTTGTTGTTAATATTAATCGTCTTCAAAGTGGGTTGCGAACGGAAGATACTTCATATTTAACAAATACAGGAAATTGTAGTCCCTAGGAAGGCCTGCTGAATTTTGTTTCTATTGCCTAAAGGAAATATACATTAGCTGTGCATTTTAGCATTCCTTCCCAAGGATGGTTTCTTTCCGTAGAGGTTTCAAAGTTGTTTAGAGCCGGCCGGCTGCGTAACACGGTCTGCGCGTGCGAGTGCGCAGCCGCTCTATAAAAGCGTCCAGGCGAGGCGGCCCGTCATCTTTTTCTTTCTCGATTTGTCAGGTAGTAACTCAAGAGAGGAGGTAGGGTGGGTACAAGTAATGTAATTTCCTTTTGGCAACAGAAACAAATTCAGCCGGCCTTTCTGGGGGTTGGCAATTTCCCGTTTCTATTTACCGTTCGAAACATACATTACGTATGCATTTTAGCATTCACAGTAGACCTCGTCAGAAATGGAGGTGGGCACCACCTGACGAGTTCCCTATGGTTACGAGCTCACACCCCCAAAAACTTACCAACTTCGCACTTTGTTGAAAACCTTGAACAGGAAGTTGAATCACATAGGTGAAAAGTGGTGGCCGTGAAAAGGGACTGTGTTGTTAAAGATGAGGAGTTTGCCTCTGTTTTCAAGTGCTTAAGGGGGGTGGGGGGTTGGATGACGCATCTGGCTGTGATGAAAGGTCCCAAAGGTGTAGTCCATTTGTTCGCGTCGGCTTTTCCCTGAAGTGGTGCTTGTGAAGACGGATTGACTTGTTCAAGATGCAGTTTCGAGGATCATGGGAATTACAATGTTGATGTGGAATGCCCATGATGCGGAGATCGTCCCGAGCTCATGTGCTGATGCCTTCGTATGCATTGGTGATGACGGTTTTGACACAGGTTGCAATTATCCTTGCTGATGCTTTGCTGAAAAGTTTTAAAGGGGGGAAAAAGAGCTGGTTGTGGTCTTTGTGAAATTCATGGTTTAGTGTCCTTCTGATTTGAAAGCGTATGTGCAGGAAAGAGGAGACGCTCGGGATCATTGCTAATGATGCGTGTAAGCGCTGGTATAATGATAGGTCGTGATTGATCGCAAAGCTGAGTTTTTAAAATGGCTCTTAGCTTGAGGTGGATGGCCGAGCAGTTTTCATGGACGAAGCAGTGAGTGAGATCAATGGAGGGGTTTTAATCTCACTGCAATGTAGACTGGTTGCCAGTGTGGTCATTGACTGTTTTCTCATGTGAAGGTTAAGAGATGCGTTAGTCTTTCAGGAGGTGAGAGTTGTCAATGGATGGCGCTTGAACTGCAATGCAGCGTGAACATGCTGCTAGAGTTGTTAAGACAACTGTTTCGCAGGGGAGTAAGTTAATGTGGCAGTTTTGGACAAATTCAGCAGGTTCTTTGTGGGAGAATTTTTAAGACGACAACGACGAGTTGCGTCGGTCAAGAGACATGGGAGGCGATTTCCAGTTCTGGAAGAAGTTGACCGGATACACGATGTGAAGTTGCCGTTTGTGTTACATTTGGGCAAGGGGCAAGGGCTTCGCGTTTCTTCGATTGAAACCGATTTGATGAGGTTATCCACGGCGAACGGTGAGTCATGGAGGTCGGTAATGTAGCCGTAAGCTGGGTAATGACGGAAACAGAACACGACCGGGTGAGCATGACACGGTGATGGTCCGGTGAGCATAAGCATTCTGTCACGAAGAGATCGTGAGAGACAATGTTCTTTAAAAAGATGATCAGATGACGCTTCCCCAGTCGAGAAGAACTTTATCATGAAAGGGACAGACTGTGGTAGCCGTAGTTCAATTGATGGCGACGTTTGTCGGTCGGTATCAGGCATGCAGTCGATCATGAAGACCATTTCCGAACCATAATCCAAGTTTTTGTTGCTTTGGTGACGACAGGCTGGGATTGGCGAGAGTTAGCAGGACTGTCCCGGAAGGAGCATGTGGTGAAAGGCTGGGCGACGTTTCTTATGAAGATTTTCCCCTGGAAACTTTGATGTTGTCCGGAGCACAATTTCAGTTAACGTTGTTGAAAGCGATGGCCTGGGATTGGCGAAGGTTTATTTGATTTTTTCCCGGAAGGAGGTTGTGGTGAAAGGCGGGGACCGGTGACAATGTGATCGCAGCAGTACATTTCGAAAGTCGAAGCCTGATTTGAATGGCTGTTGATGGTGACGACAGGCTAGGATTTGTGAGGGGCGTCTCACCTTCCCCGGAAGAGGCTTGTAGAGATAGTGGGGAGTGATGACACTTGTGATGATCTCCGCTTTAGGTCGTTGATGGAAGGCCATGTGTTGACATCGTATCAGTGTGGCTGATTAAAAGTGTTGGTGTGGTGGCAGATGATGCTGCTTGGCCATGCTTGCCGACGGTGGACATGAGGCAGTGACGATATGCGGAAACGAAGCTGCAGCGGAGGGCTTCAAAATGATGCTTGAATGTGGCCCATGAAGACGTGTTCTCCAGCAAGGGTGACGGTGAAAGACGGGACAAGCTTGGCTGGTTGTTGAGAACTCTTGGCACTGTCCATCAGCACATGAACGACGTCCATAGGACAGTTAAGAGCGATGGTCCGAAGGCTACAAGCGCCAGACGGTGATGGGCGGACCGCAGCGAAGGACGACAGTCTGAAAGCTGCAACGACAGGAGCAAAGGACAATAGTCCGAAAGATCTGCAGACTACAGTCAGAAGAATGCCAAGCAGCGAAGGGCGATGCACAGTGACCGACCTGTAGAGCTGCATCACACAGGCGAAAGGCAACAATCTGAAGGCTATGCCAAATGCATTCGCGAAATGCAGCAGGCAGTAAACGACATCAGTCTTCAAGAGCTGCAAACGACAAGGGCGAAGGACAACAGTCCATTGGAGCTGCAGACGACAGTCAGCAAAGGGGCGGCAGGCAGCGAAGGACGATTGTCTGGAAGGGCTGCCAACAACAGGCTGCAAACAATGACAGTCAATGAAGGACGATGGTCTTGAAGAGTTGCAAACGCCAGTCAGAGCTGTAAATGACACGTCAGTGATGGATGACATGTAGCAAAGAACAGTGGTCTGGGAGCTACAAGCGTCAGTAAGTGAAGGTCAAAAGACAGCAACGGTTGACAATCTAGAAGAGCAGTAATGGCTGGAAAGCATCAGACGATGGTCAGCAAAGACGACTGGCCGCTTAGGACGACAGTGAAGGGCGACAACTGGTGAAGGATGATGGTCTTGTGGTCTTGAGGAGTGGCAAGCGGCAGGAGCTGCGGACGCCAGTTGGCCAAAAGCGCAGGAGGGGGAGAACGGCAGGCAGCAAAGGATAGCGGTCTGGGAGCTGCAAGTAAAAGCCGGTGGTGGCCGAAATGCAGCTCAAAGGACGACCGTCTAGAAGAAGCTGCCAACTATGGCCGGCAAAGGAAGGCAGTCATAAAGAGCTGTAAACAACAGGCAGCGGACAACGACGGTCTGGAATGGAAGCCAGTCTGCAAGAGCTGCAAACACGATGGTAGTCACAAAGGGTTTCGAATGAGAGTCAGCGAAGGGCAACAGTATTTGCGAGTTACAGACGACCGTCGACGAATCGTGTGGAGCTGCAAACGACGGGCAGTGAGGGTGGCAGTCTGGAAGTGTCGTCTGCGATGGGTGGCTGAAAACTACAGTCCAGAAAAGCCGCAATGACAGTCAGCGAAGGACGGTGGTCCCAGAGAGCTTCAATATTAGGCGGCAAATGACGGTAGATGACGGGTGGCGCAAGACGACAGTCTGGGAGAGTTGCAGATAATGATCGGCGAAGGACGAAGATTTGGAAGAGCAGTAATGATAGGTAGCGAAGGACAGGCAGCGAAAGAAGACAGTTCAGAAAACCAGAAAACGACAGGCAGCAAAAGAAGACAGTCCAGAAAACCAGAAAACGACAGTCGGTGAAGGACAGTAGTCACGAAGATTTTCAGACTGGCAGCAAAGGCCGACAGTCCGGACGAGTTGCAGAAGATGGTCGGCGAAGGAAGATTGTCGGGAAGAACTTCAAACGAGAGGCGGCGAAGGACGTCAGTTTGAAGAGCTTCGAGCGACAGACGGCAAGAGACGGCAGTCTAGAAGCGGACAACGGGTGGCGAAGACAACAGTCCAGAAGAGCTGTGAACGACGACAGCGAACGATGGTAGTTTCGAGTACGGTAGCTGCAAGCACCAGGTAGCAGCAGACGGCGAGGAATGACGGTCGGGAAAAGTTGTGTCGGTATGGTTCAGCGGTAGGACTTCGGCCTTTGATTTCAAAGGTCATGGGTTCGATTCCCCACTCAGGCATTCTGACATACTAGTTGTGCCCGTGCGCATGCTGCGGGCACAACTAGTATGTCAGAATGCCTGGGGCATGCTGCGCACCACCCCACCCACCACCAGCACATCCCTGCTCCCCCTTCCCCAGCCGCACCCCGTTGCATCCCATTCCTGCACTTCCATAGTGTGGGTTCTGAATATCTCTCCGCCTCCCTCTGGCACCTCAGGTGTTTGATCTTTGGTTTTAAATTTAACAAACCGAAGACCGAACATGTGAATGGCTCCCACATATGCCCTCCCCCCACAATTACTTTAACACCCACACTTCTGCCTCCCGGATATGCATACATGTGCCCCATACACACTTGCCGTCTCCCCCTCCCCGAAAATGTCGGCCCATGACATTCCCCCTTTGGTGCAGTCCCAGAAAAGTCGCTGGCGTGTGTTTGACTGAATGCTAAAATACACCCTATCACTGAGTAATCCAGCTTTCAGTAAGTAAGTAATCCCATGTTTAAGTTAATTCTAAGAAACAATTCATTTCGGTACCGTGCATTGCGCCCCAGCAGCAAGCAACGATTGTTGCCGCCCACTTAAAAATAATTCAACTCCTTTCTGGAAGTGAGCATTTAGGAAATAAATGTGCCTTTCCATCGTATAGGCTGCCAATTTCGAGGCCCGTTGGGGGCCTCGAAATTAAGAACCAATCGTCGTTTGGTTTAAAATTGTCTGGTTTAGTAGACACGGATTTTTTTTTTTTTTTTTTAGCTCAAACGCCGACAATTGCACGTTTCACGTGACTAAAACTTTGTTGCCACTTTGGTACCACAACAATTGACAAATATGATCAAAAAAAAAAAGTGTGGCAGGTCTGGTAAGGCTTTGGTAAAAGTGTTATAACCCGAACTTGTAGACCGAGGCAGTCAACAAATGGCGCCATGGCAGGTTTGGTAAGTGGTGCCATCTGTTCGAAGATGTTGGAAAAGTGTCCCAACCAGAATTTAAAGGAGAATCCCGTCAACTGATGGCATTACAAGGTGAGGTACTTGATTGTACGATGGAATGGCGAGGCCGGTGCACTCGGCCGCTGCTGCCTATTATACATGTAGAGAAGTCCAAAAGGAAACGTAAATAGGTTTGCATCCGTATTTATTTTGGTACAAGGTATAACAATTTAGCTTAAAGTGAATATATATTTGACCTTCTTTGAAAGGTATCATAGCAACACCGCCACATTATCCACCATTCGGCAATACCGTTAGACAGTTAGTAATGCGAACTACTTTGTGCAACCAAAATTGCTCTACATCGAATCATGCAAGCTATGGCGTACCAAACTTAGGTTTAGTGCAGCAAAGCATGTTTGCATGAAGTGGCCTCAAACCTTTCAACAACTAATCCATCAACAAAGTGCCTATCAACAAAACTAAAATTGTTCAGAAGAAACAAGACACAACTATGCATTGCATGCCAACTTCAAAAGGGAAGTGCCGTAACAATGCAAGTGATGGCGATTACATGCTGTCTAGTCTGCTCAAGGCCAGGTGATGGCGAGCAGTTGCTAACAAGATGCCTGCAGTGTAAACACACATTGGACTCTGTGAAATGTGATTAACTTGTGACTGAACTGTGTGTTAAGCCAGTGTAGTTCAAGTCAGTCACGCTGCTGCTGATGGACTTCGCCAGACGACGGATGCAAGCAGAAACAGAACGACTAAGCCATTCATACTCTACCTCTTTCATTTATTGTATCCACCTAACATAGTAGTATCGTTGTGCAATTGCTGACGGTTGCTATTAACAACAAACTCCCATTATAAATGATCCATTACATTTATTCTTGCCGATATGCCTCCCTTTCATGCACAGGTTGTGGAATTGGCACTACCAGCCTGAAAGAAATATCGTTAGGCTATGTAAGCTAATAATTACGGTAGCATCCACAGTGAGGCTCATCATCGGCATGGCATCGGAAATTGAAAGACAGGGTGACACCTGTCATCGCCACTGGAAAGTTATAGCACGGGCAAAAGTACACCGTATATCCGATAGATGGCAGAAAGAAGCTACACTGGATGTCCTGGCATGCGCAATAGACAAATGGTATTGGAGAGAAAAAAATATTAAAATAAAGGGTTGCACTAAAACATACCTCTAACACCGTGCGTATGTATAGAGGAATGACAAGGGGAGGAAAAGAGGTTTGGGGGCAGATATTAGTGGGGAGGGGGGGGGGGGGGGAGCAGGACAACTGTAACCCCCGCCGCCCCTAGGGAAAACGTTGAAAATCCAGTACAAAAATGTAACCGAGGGTAGGTGGAGGCAAACAAGTTGGGAGCATATAGCTGGGGAGTAGAAACAAGGAAACTGTCCTGGGGAAAAATTATATTGCTAACGATGTAGACAGCATGGGCTTCAGTTAGGGACCAACCCAAAAGCAGAATTTTCTGCCACTGTCTGTGACACCAATTGTCGGGAAAAAATTATCTGCAGCTAACCTGTCTTTTCGTATGGTTACCCACATATTTATCGGTTTTTACTGAATAACCCTTCAGTGCTTTATCCTATTGATCTGGCTCTTCCATCAACGGAAAAGTCTCGAGACGATTAAAAGGGTGTGTTGGAATGTCCAAATCGCTCAAAAATTGACGAAACGGCAGAAATTTGGTCAAAACGACACGTTTTCCCTGCAACTGTGCCAGATAATCTGCGACGTAGTCGCACGTCGCACCCCTTTCAGCCTCCAGGGTGACCAAGATCCATTCTTTAACACACGTGTAATGTATCGGCCCAGTGGGCCTTGCATAGGTGACATCTCATGTCATCAAACCCTGCGACCTAGGGAGAACCCCGTAGCAGATAAGGGTCGGTAAGCAATAAACACGCGAGTTGACCAGCACCGTGTTGAATCTTTGAACCCACACATAACAACATGGAAGAAGTTTTCTCTGCCATAAACTGCTAAGATTCTTAATAGCATATTGAAAGTTGGTGACCGTGATCCTCTGCAGCAACAGGTGCAGAGCTTTCAATGTTAATAGCAGTGCTGCGATCACCACTTGAAAGTACTCGGTAAAAGTTCTCCGTTATGGCCAGACTTGAAATTGTTTCTTTCAAAGTCAGTCCAACAATTTTACAAATAAAATCAAACATCTGCACAAATCTACGCAGTCAGCTCTTGGAAGCATTTTCTGCATTTAAAACTAACTTTCCTTTAAAAATGGCAGCATTTCCTAATGGGCTCCGGTAATTCACACAACTGAAATAGTTACTATCAGGAATGGCATAAATGAGGGCCCGTAGGGCCTAACACTGGAGTAAAGCGAGTAAAGAAATTTCCACTTCAAGGCAGGACACAAAGGGTAGAAATAAACTGGTTTCACCTCCACACTCTGCACCAAGTCCCATGCATGCCGGGAAGATAAAGTCTCCGAGGGTTGCTTCAATGGTGAAATAAGAGGTAATTATCT
>JAHWFP010245488.1:0-15518 GCA_023313725.1 Lithobius niger | reverse complement strand
AAAAAAAAAAAAAAAAAAAAAGATTAAAGTGTATGCTGATTTTCGAATTCAAAGTGCTCTTGCGACCCCTCTAATATCCCGGAATGGACATGCTTAAGATTTTCTGTAAGGTGGGGAGCTATTCTTTCCATATTGTTTAATTGTTTCGAAAATCACTTACTGGTAACCTCTGTACGTGTTTTTAATTTATTTAGAATAAATATAAAAACAATTGTTGTGGTCTAAGTAGCACTGTACGTTTTTGTATTGATTTGCATACACCTTATTTTAATAAATCACTTCCGGCTGACATATTTACATAAGTTTAGTAGCATTGTAAAGGAGGCCTAATTGAAAACGTGTTTTAATCATCCAGAAGCCGATATAACTCTTTTGGACTCCGATAACACAGTTGAAAGCATAATGGTGTGTTGAACTTCATTAAAAAAAATGGCCATATTGGAAAATGGCGGCTGGAAAATTCGGATAAAGCTTCTCAGATGTCTATCTCTGTTTTTTTTTTAAATTCTACTATAATGTGCCTGGCCACTGTTACAGGTTTCATCCGTCCACTCAAAAATTCCTACGAGGGGTATAGGCCAGGGATTGGATTATTTTTAGTTTACATTAACGATATTGAGGATACTTTAAATCACGGATCTGTCTGTGTGTATGCTGATGAGTTAATTTTAATATTAATAAAAGGGAATGTTGAGGAAATGCAGGCAAACCTTATGCAGGATTTTAATAATATTGATTAACTCCTAGACATATTTAATCTCTATTATAAATCTATATCATAAATCAGAATCGGAGTTTGATATTTTCACTTACGATGAACAATGTAATCATTCAAATTGTATTACAACTTGCATAAAATTTAACAGAGTCAGCAGAGTGAAATATTTTGGCTTTACTCTGGATATTAAAGGGAATTATAGCAAACATATTAACACGACTATTACAAAATTAAGAAAAATAATGCCAAGTCTTTATAAAATCAAGAATGTTGTAAGTAAAATGCACAAATAAAAAATTTATTACTCATGGATTGAATCTGTGCTGAGGTACGGTATTGAAGTCTATGGCTTCGCGTCAAGCACTGCAATATCTAACGTTCAAGAAACATAAAATGAAATCATTAAAATATTTTTTAGAATTAACATTTGTAAAGAAAACTAAAGAATTATTCACTAATACTAAGATTTTAAAGATTATTCAAGTGACAGTCTATGTTGCGACCCTCAATAACTGCTATAGCCACAAGTTGAAAGCTAAAACTGTAAAGCCAATTTTTTTAAGAAATGCACTTATTGTACTTCAAAACAGTACAACAGTACCATTTGCAAAAAAAAAACGTGTATGGTGAATGTAACAGTCTGGCTTCGAACACGCACATTCCCGTTACAAGGAACGCCCTTCGTTGGCCATGAAACCACGGCACACTACCTGCGAGAAGAGTGCTCATCACCTCGCAGGCTGCAGCAGCAGTCTCGAACAACAGCTCCATAGACGTTCAAGTTCACGAACGCTAAACCAGTCTTCCTGAGGCAGGTCAAATGTGGTGTGCATCCAGGTTGAGACACCACCTCGGCACCTCTGAAGTTTCATAGCTCTACATTTATTACGAAAAAAAAACAACTTTTGAAGCTCATTGCTCTTCAGAGGTTTCAAGTTCCCTAATCCCAAATCAGTTCGGGCTGAACCTAGCTGGAAACATCATCTGGACGTCCTAAAGTTTCAGACATGTAATCCTAGCAGAAGGGGAGCTATTAAAAAACGTCTTGGGTATACGAAAACCAAGGTTAAATACTTTGGTGTCAATAGCAGCCAACTTAGATGAGCTGTAGCCCCGTGGATAGGCTAGATCGCTTTGAGGGATGAGATACCACTGGCTACTAATTTTCCAGACATAAAACACAGGTAGTTACTGAGAAACAGCATACATGTGAGACTTAGCCATTATTTTTGTATAGCTGTCCGAACTTCGCTGCAGGACAAAACCATTATTTTTGTATAGCTGCCCGACCTTCACTGCTACATACCCAGCTAAAAAAAATTTGCAGAAAATCTGCAGAAAGTTTAAGTTTCTACAGAAAATCTGATGGAAATCTGATGGATTATTGACGTCTGTGGTTAATTCTCAGCAAAGTATATAAAATCTGCAGAGTTTTGCAGTCTGTTGTTGGCATTCAACTAGGTGAACATAAAATGTGGCAGCATTTCCGCCGTCTGCTGTTCACTCTCAGGAAGCTAAACATAAAATCTGCAGAATTTCTCCAGTCTGTTCACTCTCAGAAAGCCGAAAAAAAATATGCATTTCCAACATACCAACGCAATTATATCGCTACAGTACGCAACAACCTTTAAAACGAAGGGGAGCAAGGAAGCCAAAGCTAGCCTGCTGGGGTCAGGCGACAAAATCCCGGAATTTCACATGTTAGATGGCTGACAATCGGCGGTATGACCTCGGCCGAGGGTTTAGTATTATTGCCAGTAAAGAAGTGCTGTGTTAATTAAGCAAATTGCTTCTCAGGAAAAATAGTGGTTTTAACATTATTCGTGTGCAAGCAAGGATACTGAATTACCATGACTCAATATTGAGGAGAAAGAGACACTAAATTCCCTGCTAAAGGAGACTGGTTAGTAACGTAGAGATTACGCACAAAAAAAGGAGAAATAAATGTGGAGAGGGGACAAGAGTTAGTGCCACCTCCCACAGTTATGAATGGAGTTTTGGAGTATAGTGAGCTGTTCTCGTATTAGTTTCTAAGTAAACCACATACAAGAAAAACGTACAGGATATTGCCCGCTTTCGAGTGCTGAGATCAACATTGTTGAGGCCTGCAATATGAGTAAAAGGGGTAATATATTTATCACCCCATTTCATGCCACTTGCAATCCGTTACCACGTGATAGCAAGAACAAGGTTTTTAATTGGTGCCCGATTTCGAGCTTGATCTTTCAGCAAACAAGGGAAACGAGAGTTGCATTGTTGAGCAGATGCATGACGAGACGGTTGCGGACTGGCATCTGATATTAGCCCGCAACTGTCACGTAATGCATGCTCAACCCTTCTTGAGCAATGCATGATGAGACGGTTGCAGGTTGATATCAGATTCCTGTCCACATCTGTCCATCATGCAGCTGGGTGCTAAAATTACATTGCTACAACCATTGTTGCTGAGGGCTGAGAGAATTGAAATCGAATGATAATGACTGCAGATTGAATCGTGTACACCGTGTTTTCTGTCATTTGAACTGGTTACAAATTATAATTACCTAGGTATCCAAAGACTTCAATCTCGGCGATCATTAGATAATTGTGTTGTTTATCGAGACAACTTGAACAAAACTGGATTATTTGGGCAGTTATATAGCGACCAAATAAATCAGTTTCACAGTCAAAGATGAACTTCGGATCCGATCCAGACCTTTCTGCAGCTTTACAAACTTGGTTGGCACTGAACGATTGATTGAGTACATTCTCTTTTACATATCCCACTCTCACCTCCAAGTCGTGGTGTATTTTATCTGTAAAAAGAAAACATGTACTGAGTTTGTCTGACGAGTTAGTACCACTTAAAATAGATCAATCAAAGTAATATGTGTTCCAGGATAATAAATAAGAAACTGCGATCTCGTGAACTAACTAGTACCACTTAAAATAGATCAACAAAGTAATATGTGTTCCAAGATAATAAATAAGAAACTGCTATATCGTGAACTAACACAGGAAGGGTTGAGAAAATAATTGAAACAATAAGTAGCCTACAAATGGGAAACTCCACTACAATGATGGTGACATAATTTATATTTTATGAAAAAATTAGTCACATTAAGTAATAGCTGCTTATCATTAGTATTTACTCATATATATTAAGTCTAAAGCAATTATCGTTAATTTGCTAGAAATCACGGATTGAAATTGTTCCTTTCTTGCATTCGTAGTACCTATATCAGCCCTTTCCCGAACTGTCTTTTGTCTTAATAATTTTCGAACTGTAGGCTAAACCAAAACAAAATAAGGTAAATGAAAGGACGTTAAAAACCTACTATTGGACTAATGAAACTATACCATTCGACCATTTATGTCCCTAAGGGCCATTCACGAAACAATACAGAACAAAATTTGATGGGTCTCCAGCTTAGACGATGAAACAACGGAACAATATGGCAACATGCATATTCAGTGATTAATGACACTGAAGCTTACCTGAAAAATCTAAACAATAAAAGAAATCATTATGTTTCACTACATATATTTATTATGTATATAATCTACCAAGCAGCAAAAGGTGTTGTTGATGAAGTATAACGAACAGTATTATCAAGTCACCTTTCGTTTAACTGCTGGGATGTGAAGAAAAAGTAATTTATATATAAAAGTTTATTTATTATTAACAGAACCCATTTACTGTTTAAAATGTTTAATCATACTCCGATGCACACTCAAAATTTCCTTTCGTAGATGACATGAAAACAACTACGAGTAGTTTCATTATTTGCATCCTAAGGGACAAATCTGCTACATATGGCTACTGCAAAACACTCATAAGCAATAACGGAGCACGGCTGATTAGTTCTGAGTTTTAAAATAGTATGAAGCCATATGGAATATGGCATGTGACGTCCATGCCTTACGTGCCAGTCCAGAACGGTAATGGAGTAAAAAGCACAGTAACAGATTATGTGAAGGCAAACCAAGCAGTGCTACTTAAAATTACAAACAACGTTTCAAAAATTATCAATTTTCGTCTTCAGGTTATGTTGGTTTTACAATATGCCTGGCAAAAGAGTCGAGTTTTAGTGATTTAATTACAGGAAAATATTCTTTTAGAAATTTATTATCTGGCACTAAGTGGTTATGTACAGGTGGTGTGTGTGTATGGATGACCAACGTTTCTAGATTAATTCTTTCCCTGGTGTATTTTTCTCGAAGTTTGATTTATGGGATGCCATACGTTCCTTAAGTTTTTGAAGGGATTGTCCTACATATGTAGCAGTACAGGTTGGTTCCGTACAGAGAATTCGGTAAACAGTATTGCGTGTGGAAAGCAGGTCGTCTGATTTGTTATTGTTTTTATTTTCATGGTGCATTGTCAGCTGCTTAATATTTTGGTGGCTGTTTGAAACAAGTCGGGTGTTATTGATGTTAAGTTTCTTCTTAAGGTCTTCAAATTAAAAGTCGAATCAAATTCTTTAGTGCAACACTGCCTTTCAACAGGCAAGTCGCCAGACAAATACGCAACAGGCCACACCCCCGACTTGGACAAGGTCCAAATCTTGTTTCGAGAAAAATACACCAGGGAAAGAATTAATCTAGAAACTTTGGTCATCCATACACATACACCACCTGTACATAACCACTTAGTGCCAGATAATAAATTTTTAAAAGAATATTTTCCTGTAATTAAATCACTTAAACTCGACTCTTTTGCCAGGCATATTGTAAAACCAACATAACGAATTCATCACACCTTTGAAACACGTGACCCCGATTTGCATACACCTTGTTTTGCGACGTGGCATCCAACGGAGCAGGTGGGTCGTTGCTTTTTGGCTGCCATTTCTGCCTCTTTTGAGGGGAGAAATTGGTGGTTTTTATCCGTTTTAAATGTCTGTTTTATGCTTTTAATATAGGTTGACTTAGTGGCTTTTGCCATGCTTTAATTTTATTGCTAAACTAAAGACGAAAATTGATAATTTTCGAAACGTTGTTTGTAATTTTATGTTGCACTGCTTGGTTTGCCTTCACATAATAGTCCAGAACGGAGCTGCCGAGAATTTAGTGCAGTCCCTAAAATGTAGTTTGAAAACTAGCATTTCACAAGGTTTTTCTTTAAATAAAACATTAATTAATTTCTTCATGCTAGCAAGGAATATGTCACACTGTACAACAGGTATAACGCTGGCAAAAGCTTTCCTAAAAAGAAATGTTCGAACAAGTTTCTCTCTTGTTTTTCAGCTGTTGCTGATAAAACTGCACTACAACAAGAAAGGCAACTAAAGCCAACGTTAACTAAGTCTGAGGTTACTTTTCAAGTCAGGGATAAAGTATTTTGCACCGATAATTTTCGAGCACAAAGCAGAACTGGTTGTCTGCTCGAGTAACTGAGAATATCAGCGAGTTTGAATATGCGAAGTTTTGACACAAGGCAGTGTTTAGAAGAAGTCCGGTTCGCAGCTTGCACTGGTGTGTAGGCTTTATTAGGTAGGCTTTATGAAAAATATTTCCCTCTTGTTATTATTTTTCGTTGGAATTTAATATAAATACTAGGGGAAAGTTACTAAGAATTATTATTAGGGATATTAATTTTTAAATTGAGTTATTTAAAGTTGAGCAGTAAATTTTGAATTGTAAATAAAATTTGTACATGGTGTGAAAAGTGTATGATAATACCATTAATGGTACTCACTTCAAAATTAGTAAAGAGGCAAGATGTAGTTTCTGGTTCTCCAGGCACTACAGTAGTGCACCTTATTGAGAACATGTAACCAATCAATGACAGAACCAATCAACACAATCGCATTAGTACCCTATGCACCACTCCTAAGGTTCATATTATTTTCTTATAAAAGTTGGCAGTGCCATCGTCTAATGCTGCTCAACTACTCCCTCAACTAGATTCGGGTCCATTCTTATTAGTGAGCCTGGTCACTACAGTTCCTTTCCGATTAACGTCTCTAGTTGGGAAGTGTGGCATTAGTGTCATGAACACCGACCAACTGGAAGTGACGTTTTAAGATATCGGCCTACAGTAGTAGCAGTCACTTCACCGGAAATGACGTCATGTAAGATGATGGCTTCCATTGGTGCCGTCGCCAATCCGTAAATGACGTTATCTAAGATGGTGGTCTGCAGTGGGCAGTCATGTGACCTGTAATGACGTCATCCGAGGTAGGCCTAGCTGTCTCCAGTTGGCAATCGTGTAACAAGATTTTACCCTTTAAAAACATGGAATTTTATAACATCGTCGTTAGTTGTGAATTGACGGATTTACTGTTCAGCTTTGATATACCCTTGCATCTGGAAGCGACCAAACAGTACTGTATGGCACTGGTAATTATCGAAACGTATCAGTTGCAGAATGTAGCTGAGAACAACAATCTTTTTAAATATTCTATAGACGATGATTTTAATTGGAAATCCGTCGAGATACCCATAGGGTCGTAAGAAATTTCAGACTTGACCACACACATTAAAAGAAGATTGTCACGCGTTGGACATGAAAAAGCAATTGAATTGCTACCGAAAGTAAACATCTTCAGATGCATTTCAAAAAATAAATAAGCTGTACTTCGCTGTCTCATTTATAGGACAAAGTACGTTGTGAGATTTGCTGGAACTCAAGGATAAGGTTACAACTATGAACGACACGAAGGCATAAAAACGTAAACATTTTAACGGTCAACAGCATTCTGGTACATTCTGATATCATAGGGGATCGTTCGTCAATGGACAAATTGTCCTACATTGTACAGGCACATCATTAGTGAGTTGAGACTTTGGCTAGTGAACCAAAACAACTGACTCTGAATTTATGAGGGGAAACTGTAACGATTCGGCTTCATCTCAAATCGCTGTAAAGAAAAAAAGGACCATGATTGTGTTTCGTAAAAACGCTGTTCCCCCACCCAGTGAGATACCAAGAAAAAAGACGAATACTGATGAACTCACCTCCCATAATTGAACCTCATGAACGTTTTAAGTACATAATACGCAAAAAGAGGGGAAAATTTCAATTTCGGTAGCACAAGGGTACAAGGAACTAACAGAACCACTACAGGTCGATGACTCGGTGGATTCTTACCTGTATCGAGAGTATTATCCAATCACTGGGGCGAATTTGACCAATGTGAATTCTGAGATAAGTTTACTTGTTGAGAATCAAGATGCATTTACCATTCTTCTGGAAGCTACATATGATGTGTAGGGCAAGATCGCTAAAGCGGCGATGGGTTGACTTTTTCGAATGCGGATCTTGTAACACTAGTAGTAATAGTGCGGCCTTTCTGTTCAATACCGTAAAATTATCATCTCGGTGTAAAACTGGTGACCGACTTGAACTGCTGGCCGATGAAAGGGATCCTGTTTTACAGCTCGTCCGACCAGAGTGAGCTGTTAACTTGTTAAGCATGTGTTGGAAACTAGACTCTGCCTCTTCTAGCGCAGCAGAAACTAACTACAGCATTGCAGCATGTCACAACATGATTATCAAGCAAACATCCCCTGAATGTAGTTTAAACTTCCTTATCCCTGCTTCCCACCTACTAGATTTCTTCGAAGACTACAACAAAATTATTTATAGAGCCAAACAAACGCTTACTTTGCTGTAAATACTGACACCTTGTTCAGAGCCACAGCAGCAGCCGAAGCTATGGTCATGACAGCTGGTTCATGTCCTACGTTGTACCTTCTGATGAACAAAAACTGCATCTGTTCAAGCTAATCAACCAATCAAGTGGGTGATGTGAAATTAGGTTTTTGTCACTGGCACACAGATGCCAACCACAACCCCTCACACTTGGAGACTTCACGACATCAGCCATCGAAAAGCCCAGATGGTAATTTTCGCAGTCTCAACAAATCAAACCAAGAATTCAGCCGCATTTAATCATTGCAGTTTAACGAACTATCACTTTAGTCTAAAAGCTGAACATTATCCCTGTCTTCACCTTAACATAAACTACGGAAATGGGGACTACGCTACCCTGTATCAAATGTTTATGGATTTCAAAAAGGCAAAGTACGACAGAGGCGACATGTGCATAGATCGTATTCATTCAAAGCGACCTATCCACTCGTGGTCATCGACTGTAACGAGGGATGGCTGGATTACGATAAGTTGTACGTTTACGGCAACAGGCACTGTCAGTCAAAGAATTGTGCGTTATAAGCAGCTTTTGGCGAAATTGAACCTGAACCGGTAAATAAATTGCTCTTTTTCACAGTTCGCAAGCTGACTTAATATCACCCGAAGAGCTGGATCCAAGCATGAAACCTTGAAACACACTTTTAAAAATCACGTTGGTGGAGACATGAATTTTGACGAAATTAAAAGTACTTGTACTTGTAGTTCATGTTGGAAACATCTATTTAGTTTTCTAACAATAGATAAAACAAGACCATTAATGATGGGACCTTACCAACGAACTGCTGACTGATTCTACAAAAGCTGTAACACCAATGAAAACTTTTGTGCCCCCTACTCACAGTTCAGAAGAAGATAAGAAGAAATTCTTATAACAAAAATTTCCCTGTACTGCAATTGCTAACTGGACTAAGGAGACGATGAGGAATTCGGGTTCTATGAGAAGGACAACTGCTAGTGCCGTAAGACTATCCTGCTAGGCCGGGAGAATCATCTTCCATAGTGGAAGAGTCACCAGCAACTTCTTAAACCCCAACCGGTGTTGCTGAAGCAGCACCAATAACACTCACGCTAATGTAGGCTACAGTGGAACAAGCAAATGACATGCCTACAAGAAAGTACATGCCTATGGGTCTGGTTCATAATCCCCACACCAACCTCCCCACATCTACTAAATCTCCACAGGTACAGAATACCCACAACTCAAAATCCCTACAGTTACAGAATCACTACAACTTAAAATCTCCACAGGTCCATAATCCCCACAACTCAAAATCCCCACTGTATACAATCCCCACAACCCAAATTCCCCACAGCTACAGAATCTCCACAATACCCAAGGGTGCGGAACCCCTTATAAAACTTTTAACTGATGGTGCAATGTTTCTTACAAAGGTGACCTCTCCAACCCTGCCCCTCCCAACAAAATTTCTACATTTTGGATTAAGTTCAAACAATAAAAAGCAATTCAAAAATGAAGCCAACATTACAGGTCTTTTCAGTTTCTTTTATTATTAAAAAAATTTACTGTTTCTCACTAAATAACTTCTCATTGCTTTAACATGTCTGTTTGGCTCTTTCACGGATACAAAGGTCTTATCGAGACCATTAAAATGGTATATTGGAAAGTCAAAGACAGTCAGTAATAATTGGTAAAATAGCAGGTTTAATAATAAAAATAAGCAGTTTGTTGCCAGAACAACAGGTCTTGCAAGGATCGCTGGAATCGCTGACTGCCAGTATAAAATGGCCAGCAAACAAGATGCATGAAAAAAAAATGCGTCAGCGGCAAGGTGAAAACTAATGCAAGATATAAAAGCATGCGTACAGGTAAAAAATAAGTTTAAAAATTGCATGACCAGTGGAAAGTTGAGATAGAATTAGGAAAGTTGAGATAGAATTTGAACTGCCTTATCACCAATGTTAGACCTGCCACGGACACAAAGGTCTCTGATGGTATCGCCAGGACGAGGGAAAAGAAGGAGAAGGCTGGATGGTATTTAAGACGTGAAAAAAATTTTAAAAAAGGAATGGCGGCAAGTTGAAAACTACTGCAATATAGTTTATTGTGTGCAAATTTATTATAAAATATTTATCATATATTTATTATAAAATTTAAAAAGCATGCATGGGGATTCTGGGCTGTGGGGATTATGTACCTGTGGGAATTTTGAGTTGTGGAGATTTTGAGTTGTCGGATTGTGTACCTGTGGAGATATTGGTGTAGGTATGTTGAGTCGTGGAGATTTTGATTGTGGGGATTATGAATGGCTCCCCCGCCTACACATTTCGCTCATCCACCACATGACAAGTTTCTACACCACCCTGCATTCCTTCTCTAGAAATACAATGTGCCCTTGCCAGTTCGCTACCCAATGAAGTAATAGGGCACACTACTGCTCACTTTTTAAGACATTATTTAAATAAGTCGAAAGATGCCGATCCGAATTTTGGTCTACGTCACAACTTTGAGACGCGCGAACTAGAGATCGGCGATAAGACGGTCAAAATATTCGAGAACGACTTCGTAACAGCTGGAAAGCAGCATAATGGGCATAGAGAGTTTTGGACCGTGTTGCTATTTAAATACTTACAATATACTAACTATTTTCATCCAATGCTAGTATCTTAAAAGATAACAATGCTATTAACAGGGTTCATACAGTTCTTTTAAAGTCCTTTAAAGTCCTTAAAAATCAGTAAAATAAAAATCAGTCCTTGATTTCCAACGTTGGTCCTGGAATATCCTTGAAAATGAAATGAGCTTTTTTTGCTTGTGTTCTTAAATTTGCTTACCTAGAAAAATACTAAAACTTCAGTAATACGTTTTTGATGCAGAAGCTGCTACGCAGAAGTGTCATTCATATCTGGATGAGGAAAGATTGAGGATTGCATCAGCAGAAGGAACAGTAATTAAAGCACACAAAAATTTTAAAATGATGAGATTTCCTTTATTAAGAAAACGAAATCACATGGACATACTGCCATGATGTGTTCGGCTGATAAGTATGCTGAAAAGGCCGAGGCTACACACAACTTAATCATTTCCAAATAAAACAGCATGCAGAGAAGCGCTAAGAAAATCAGTTCTTTTTAGAAAAGACTGATGATGAAATGAACATCAAGTGCTGAACTAAAAAAAGCTGTAAATGGAATTGATTTCTCCACACATACCTGAAGTACATTAGTATAGCATTATTTTTTAATTTTGTAGGCAGTGTTTACAATTTGTAGTTTGTATTGTATTAGAAAATGTTTTAGCTTATGGTATTAGTTTTTCTTGGTTATAAAAAAGTCCTTAAAATATGATAATGTGGTCTTTGAAAGTTCTTGAATTTCATAGAGACTTAGGTGTATGAACCTTGTGTGTACAAAAACAACAATCCTTTAGCGAATAAACCAAACAGTAATCGTTTGGTAAAATATTTGAAAATTATCAACCCACTGGGACTACATTAAAATCATTAAAAACGGGGAAGGGAATGAATAAAACAGCTTGACTGGCATGAATGGAATACAGACATTGTGATGACCCGAACCATTCTGTGAACAGGCTAAGGGTAGTATATGCATATAAACTAGCTGGCAGTGATTGTTGACATTCTCTCCAAATTGAATGAACGAAAGTAGTAGATAAAGTACAGGATACCACGTCATTCTGGACACGTCACCGCTATTTTCCCTCAGTTTCCCCATTCATGTGTTGATAGTGTAGCATTTGGTACAGCGAAAAATATTTGATGCCAAGTGTTTGAATCTGGCGTGTGTCTGTGACCCCATCCCCTCCTGAAAAATAACTCCGAAGCCTCGCTCGTTTTCCCTACACATCCAGTGTTGGAAAAACACGTTGTTTTGGGCACGTCACCGCTATTTTCCCTCATTTTCCCCATTTTTATGTTGTTGTTATTGTAGTAGCATTTTAGTGTGGGGGTAAATCTTTACGTCTCGAATTTAAATCGTAAAAACGAGCGCGACATTGGTTTATGTCTCGTATTATACATATTGACGTTTGGATGTTAAAGAAGAAAAAGATTTGAAGCGCGTTCGACCGTTCGTTCTACAATGAGTTGGTAGAAATATACGCGGAACGATAGCCGGGGGAACGATTTGCTCCCCTGGCTCCAGATGATTTTGTGGCTAAACGAGGGAAAATGTACCTAGTCTAAAAATCAATTTTCATCTTGAATCTTTTACAATAATCAATTAGGTGCTTTTTCCCCGTGTTTATCGTTGGGTTTAAAATGATTTCTCATTCCAGTCAGTATTGTGTGGTAGACTGATAGCACGAGAGAAAGATATAGACAACGACGTTTGTTAGCTTGCACACTCCATATTTAAAAAAAAGGAAAAGTTGTTCTACGAGGCGAACCAATCCTTAAAATTTCCCTAGTACTTGATTGATTTCGTTTTAAAGATTCAAGACAAAACAATTTTTTGAAACTAGGTGCTTTTCTCCTCGTTTATTCATCAAATGCATCCAGAGGCGGGGTACACATCTGTACCCCCGGCTTTTGTTCCATGTGTTTTTGTACCAACACTTCGAAGAACGAACAGTCAAACGCGTTTCCGTATTTTTCTTCCGTAAAGGTACCTAGTCAAAAATCAATTTTCGTCTTTAATCTTTGACCAGAATCAATCAAGTACTTTTTCCTCGTGTTTCTTCGTTGGTTTTAAAAAGATTTCTCATCCCAGTCGGCTGTGCATGGTGGGCTGATAGTGCAAGATACAGATATGGAGAAGTCGAAAAAAATAAAATAAAATTGTCAACGATGATTTGTTATGCTCATTCGTTCACTTTTTGCAGGAAGCGTTCATTGATCAAAAAGGTTTATAGAGATCAAAACTCTCGGAATTTAGAACTTTTCATTTTCATCCTTACTTTTGCTGTACGAGTGACCGTTTAGCCCATTTACACAATAAAGTCTTATATTATGGTTTCATCCTTCTAAGTACATTGTGCGCACAAAAAATTCGTTGTAGCGATTTTGGATGGAAAAATTCGTCATATAAAAATCACTTACTCTGCGTTCGGAAGGGAATTCCCTGTCAATGTGCACGAACAAAATTCGTTGTTAACAAGTTTTTGTTGAAAAAAATTTGTTCTAAACGAATCACTTACTTGGTCCCGTCAGGTGGAAGGGAACTCCCCGTAATTGTGTGGAAAAAAATTCGTTATAACAAAGTTTTTTACAAAAAAAATTCTTTGTAAAGTATCACCGACAAAAATCATGTTATTTGTGGATCAAATTTTCAATTTTCGAACAAACTTTCGTTGTGTTGCGTCATAGGTGAGGACACAAATCACACCATCGAGGGGAAAAGGGTGCATATAAAAAGAGGAATTGGGGCCCATGCAACTCTGTTAGTTGTGTGCTTACTGGCCAGTGAAGGTGTCATTTGATGTCCCCACTCTCCCTTCTGGCTGCTCTACGGGTACGCGTGCACCTCCGAACTCATACGCGGGATGGATCTGACTATGTGGTAAATTTTTTTTAGATTTATAACACAACTTCCCTGCTTTTTTTTATTACGTATACATTTGTAAGCTTATTGCGTTGGCCAATATTATTTAATTAAACGTGAAAAAGAAATTAGGGTATTTTTTAAAATTCTTACGGTGATTTTAGTAGATCGGTGACCAATTGTTTATGCAACGTAATCATTTGGTTATTTGGGGATTACCCAGTCGAAAGAATCTCTAGAACCTAAAAACTATCTAGGCCTTGAATATGACTCGACAGCAAAATCTTGGTGGTTTTTATCAGCTTGTCGGCTTTTGAGGTAATGTGTCGGATGGCATAGTTAAAAGCTGGAAGTTAAAAAAGTAAGGTTGCCAGTTTCCGCTGGTTGACTGTAAAGATTGGTGGTTTTCTAAGGTTGAAAAAAAATGATTAAATAAATATAAATAAATAAATAAATAAATTTGTTGCAAATGCAACCGGAATGGCAAGGACCTGTCGATCACTAACAGTCATCCGAAATTAAAACTAAAAGTCATAGATTACAAAAGTTTAAAATGAAGACAAATGGCGCGACAGTAGAGGTAGGGTTGATGGAATTTGGTTGGGGTCACGAATGCCTTACCACCAAGGTTAGACCTACCAGGGACACAATGGTCCTCGATGGCATCGTCAAACGTGAGGGACAAGTGAGGGGAAACGCCGGGAGTCATTATCACTAAGTCTTATATTACAATAAAATAAAGTAAAGCAAAGCTTGGCCAAGACCAATTGGCATTCCTAATGCATAAAAAAAATGATACCGGTAAAAATCCCACAGCAAAAGTAGTCAGTACTGAGTCAGTATATATTTGCGATCTCAGCACAAAAGACCAGGGAAGGGATAGGTATATCCACTTATTCCCTGCCTTAATTAAAATTAATAAAAGTACACTTATTTACAATAAAAGTAGCAGGTTCATACCATTGTCTTAAAAACTACGAAAACTTTACATATCTGGTGAGATCGACATATCTGGTACCATATCTGGTTAAATCTCGTAATAAAATGTGGGAGTTTTCCCAAGCTTGTGTGGGCTAACTAATTACCTGTTGTTGTCAGGAAAACAACTAGGGCACTTAACTTACCCATAAACAAGTTGTGACTTTTTCTGTTTGTTTTTGTTTTTTTTGTTCTGAGGATTTAGATCTTTCATTCAGAATGCCGTAGGCTCAAAAGCGATGATGGTTTTGGGGATGACAGCAACACCGTTTGATAAGTGCTTCGAACTTTCTACAGTTTTACGCTTTTTCTATCTGTGTGTTTGTTTTGTCCTTTCTGAGGAATCTAGATCTCCATTCAGGACTCCGTTGGCTCAAAAAGCAATATTATTTTATGGGGATGAAAGCGACACCGTTCGTTAATGCCTTGAACTTTCTACCATTCAGCGACTTTTTTTGTGGAAATTTCGATCTTTTTCCTAATTTTTATTCTTTTCTATGATTTCCTATAGTTTTATTGCTTGAGGATTTAGATCTTTTATTCAGGGCACCGTAGGCCTAAAAAAGGTGCTGTTTTGGGGGATGAAAGTGTCACTGTTTGATAAGTGTCTCAAACTGTCTACAATTCCATGCTCTTTTTATTTGTGTATTTGTTTTATCCTTTCTAAGAAATCTAGATCTTTCGTTCAGGACGCCATAGGCTTGAAAACAAGTATTGTTTTTT